>PVJS01012226.1:30982-44374 GCA_004027185.1 Glis glis | reverse complement strand
AGCCTTTTTTTTTTTTACTGGGGATTAAACCCCAGGGGCATTCTACCTTTTAGCTACACCCCAGCCCTATTTTTTTTTTTTTTGTTTTGAAACAGTCTCACTAAGTTGCTAAGGCTGGTTGCGAACCTGTGATCTTCCTGTCTCAGCCTCCCAAGTACTGGGATTACAGGTGTGTGTCACCATGCCCAGCTCACATTTAGTATTATTGAGGGAGTATTATTGAGGGAGTATTATTGGGGCAGTTGGGGACTGTGACTATGGCTGGGCCACATGACTGAAATGGTCCTTCACCCTAAGCACAGCAGTAGGTGCTGCAAGGTCCTTTCTTTCCAGGGTTCTGCATCTCTACTCCTGTCTGGCACTATTTGGCTTCTGGGTCCCAGTCCAGTCTCCCCAGGATAAAGGCAGGATTGAGCTGAGCAGAGGCCTCAGTGAAGCAGCTACAGATCTTCCTGATCGCCAAGAAAATCAGGAAGGAGAGACAGGGAAGTAGAAATCGCCTTGAGAGGAACAAGAAGAGTCGCGGGGCTCTGTCCATGGTGCTGAGCAACAATCCCAGGAAGACTGGGTCTCTGAGCTTCTACTGGAGGCTCAGGGCTCAGCTGCACAGTGTGTGGTGCCCAAAGCACATGAGAACCCAGTTTCTGTTATAAAGGGTATTTTAGGAAAGTTGGGTACAATACAACACCTACATGGGAACACATAGGAATAATCCTGAATAAACCAAATAATGATGGGCCTCAGAAAACTACACAGGGGAGAGCTCTGGCAGTCTCAAAACAGAGGTCCTGGAGGCAAACCCCATTTTAGAGTCCAGGCCCTCTGAAGCAAAAAAAAAAAAAAAAAAAAAACACACTTTACAATAAAATGCAATTTCTTTACTCGTCGTCCCTTTCACTACAGGATTAGAAACCTAAAGGTTTTGGATGTAAAACTAGTTGATCTAAATACAGCAGTCTAAATTTAGGTGCCAAGGCTATATTCAAAATGTAAGCATGTGATTGGCTTTTAGTCATGTCTTTCAAAGAGGATTGGTAGCTAGGTGCCGTGGCATGTAATGTGCCTGTAATCCCAGATATTTGGGAGGCCGAGGCATGAAGGTTACAAGTTAGAGACCAGCCTGGGCAACTTAGTGAGACCCTGTCTCAAAATAAAAAAAGGGTTGAGGATGTTGCAAAGCAATAACAAAACATCCCTGAGTTTAATCCCCAGTACAAAAAAAAGAAGGAGATCAGTGTGTAATTTTTGTCTGGGTGCAATGGCTGCAGACCATATGGCCATGGTCTCTCAACCCTGGCTTGTCACAGTCACCCCCAACTGACCCTATAAGCAGGAGTCCAAGGCCCTAGAACATGTAGACAGCGGTGTTCCTGCTACACCCACTGTTGATGGGAGTGCAGTCCCCCCTCAGCCCCTCCTGTGCCCTCAGCATTCCGAGCACATGAGCACGTAGCAATAAGCAATAACCCAATGCCTGTCTTCCTCCCGCCTCTGCTCCCTGCATGTGCCAATGGCATTCTACCTGTGAGCTACATCCTCAATCATCAGTTATTTATTTATTTAGTGATATGAATCTAGGGGCATTCTACTGCTGAGCTACACCCCCAGCCCTATTATATTATTTTATTTTGAAAGAGGATCTCACTAAGTTGTGGAGGGCCTTGCTAAATTGCCAAGGCTGGTCTCAAACCTGTGATCCTCCTGTTTCAGCCTCCCAAGTACTGGGATTATAGGCATGTACCACTGCACCTGTCTCTACTTTTTCTTTCTTATCTTCTGTACTTTCAATTTTTCCACTTTGAAAGATTCCCTTCATAATATTTTCTAAACCCTTGTATTGGTTTCTTTTTAATTTTCTGCTTCCATGTTTTCAATATCCAAGGGTTGTTCCTGTTTTCTGATTATTATTATTATTGTTTTGGTACTGAAAACTGAATTCAGGGCATTCTACCTCCAAACTACACTCCCATCCCTTTTAAAATTTTGAAATAGGGTCTTGCTAAGTTGCTGAGGCTTGAACCTGTGATCCTCCTGCCTCAGCCTCCCAAGTACTGGGATTACAGGTGTGGGCCACCACCCCTGGCTGCATGTGCCCTTCCTTGCCTTGAGTGAGGAGGGGTTCAACTTTAAGCTTCTTCTCCCACTAGGGAGCCTCCGTGCCTTTCCCACTGGGTCTCAGGAGGAAGCAGCTTGCAAGTATCTTCATTCAGACTTCATCATTTTAATGATCCACTCATGCTGGGCGTGATGGTGCATGCTTGTAATCCCAGCACTTGGGAGGCTGAGACAAGAGGATTGTAGATTCGCAGCCAGCCTCAGCAACTTGTGAGGCCCTCTGCAACTTAGTGAGACCCTGATTCAAAATAAAGAATAAAATATGGCTGGGGGGGGTGTAGCTCGGAGGCAGAATGCTCCTGGGTTCAATCCCCAGTACCACACACACACAAAATAATCCACTCATTCACAGAGTAAGGGAACTGCTTTAGCTTGATATTTGGAATTAGAAAAATTAACATTCATCAGACCAATGCACTGATCTCCAGCCAACTTGTGTATGAGTGGCAGGTCACATGTCTATTAGTCTCAGTTTTTCCTTTAAAACAAGAGGATCTGCCAGGTACAGTGTAATCCCCTGTACCTGGGGATTAAAAAAAGGGCTGGGGGTATAGCTCAGAGATAGAAGGCCCCTGAATTCAACCCCCAGTACCACAGTAAATAAATTAATTAGTTAATTAAAAATAAAACAAGAAGCCGGGCATGGTGGCGAATGCTTGGAATCCCAGTACTTTGGGAGGCGGAGACCGGAGGATACGGGTTCATGGCCAGCCTCAGCTCTCTCTCTCTCTCTCTCTCTCTCTCTCTCTCTCTCTCTCTCTACCTAGTGAGGTCCTCTGCAACTTCATGAGAGTGAGACCGGTTTCAAAATAAAGTATAAAAAAATAGGGCTGGGGGTGTAGCACGGAGGTAGAACACCCCTGGGTTCAATCCCCAGTACCGCAAAAATAAATAAATAAATAAATAAATAAATAAATAAATAAAAATAAAACAAGAAGATCTGACTGGATGATCCAGCAGGTTCTTGTGGATTCATTTGACCAGTTTCGGAACCAGAAGGTATTGGCTGAGTCCTTACTAACCGTGGACAAATACACATCCCATCCATCCTCCCCAGTCCAGGAGTCTTACCTTCCTGAGAACCGACGCTCAGGAGCTCTCCATCCACAGGCATACTCTTTTATCTCATGTGGGGACTGTTGCTCTAAATTCTGTTTGACCTATCAATGGAGATGGGCTAGACGACATGGACCCTAAAGGCTCCCTCACTCTCTCCTGAGACTTTAGTCACAGATAGCCTCACTTGTGAGCTCCCCCTTCAATCTCTATTAACTCTCAAGAGAAAAGGCAGGGGGCGTGGCCAGCCCAAAGCCTCACCACCACCTTGGGAGAGAGGAGTAGATTTTCACTCTTGCAGACACAGCCACCTCCTCAAGGCTTCAGGAAGGGTTTTGTGTTTCCAAGAGGGGCTGGTACAGAGGGAACAGTGTGGGATAAGACGTCGACCCCAATTCAGTGGGGAACCAAGATTACCCAAGAAGGTTTCTCAGAGAAGCTTTTAGAAGAGGCATCGGCCCGGGCATGGTGGCACCTGCTTGTAATCCCAGTACTTGGGAGGCTGAGATAGGAAGATCCAGGTTCATGGCCAGCCTCAGCTATTTAGTGAGGCCCTCCACAACTTAGTGAGACCCTGTTTGGAAATAAAGAATAAAAAACAGGGTTAAGGGTATAACTCAGAGGTAGAATGCCCCTAGGTTCAATCCCCAGTACTGCAAAAAAAAAAAAAAAGGCATTGCATGAGGATTTGCAGAGACATGGAGAGACCATATGCTGTAGGCACAGAGGCAGAACTAGGAGATCGAATGTGCCTGGGGGCTGCAGAACCGGTGGGCTCCAGAGGGCCAGGCAGAGGGAGCGCGCTGTGTTTAGAGACTCGGGACTGTGGGTAACTGGATGACAAGCGCTTTTTGTGCTGGACTCCATCTGCTGCAGTGGGAACAAGAGAGGCGTCAGTCCTGCTGCGGGATCTCTGCGGGTTGGGTGTTTGCCCTAGGACTCCCAAACTTGGAGAGAAACTTGGGTGCAAGCCCAAGTTGGTGTGAGTGTATGGCTATGTGTGTGGGGCACCATGGAGAGGGAACTTCATGTGAGTCATTCTTGCTTGGTCTGAATTAATTTTAATGTGGTCAAGAGTATTAATGTGTTGTTTATTAGTAATTGGTAATTAGTTCCAACTGAAGCCCAGGCTCCTGGGACTGGTTGTCAGGCTGCAGAATCGCTTCCCTGCAAGAAAGGAGAGCGGAGCTGAAATGTTTGGTAAATGCTGGGCTGGGGAAGAGAAATGGATTTTTTTTCCTCTTCAGTCCATCAATTTTGTTATTCTCAATTGCTATCCCAGAGGACCCCTCACATGCCTGAAAGTCATGTTACATCTGGGGACAGGAGGAAACTCCGGGAGGGCTGCCCAGAGGGGCTCAGCCATTGGAATGGGCACTGGGCTGCATCCAACACCAGCTCCAGCCCATTTCTACTCTTCTTTCCAGATGTCATGTTGCCTTTAGCATAATCCCATGCACCTTCCTTTCTGGAAGCCCCACGAGCTTCCCCTCCCAGTCTCCCACTTGTTCCCCTCTCCCAGCTGCAGGAACACGGGAGTCATCGCCGGAGTTCACCATGCATGGCCCCGTCTGCGCCCTGTCTCCACAAGCTCCTCTGCACTGCAGGCCAGTCTTAGGACCTGCAGGAAGGGTGGGGAAAGTCTGTTGGGCCTCTTGGCATGAGTGAGTCACTGTGAGTGGGAGCAGATGACACAGAGAATATGACTCAGCAATGGGAACACGGTGTGGGTGAAGGCCAGGGGCTTGCACGTCTTCACCTGCCCAAAGAAATGTAGAAGCCCAGGGGACCTAAAGCGGGCCCAGCTGGTGCCCACCGCTGCTGCGTTGGCCTGGTGGCCCTGACAGCCTTAGTTCCCTCTCTGGGTCCCCGTTGTGCATGGCATGGTCCTCCAGGTCTTCTCCCATCTGCATTCTTTCTTGTTTCCCTGTGGGTTTTCTCTCGGCCCCTTTAGCTCGTCTTTGCCAGTGAGGTTGATGAACAGAAGCCTGGGGGAATCTGCAGCCAGCGGCCTCCCAGCTACTGGGTCTGCACCCATCAGAGGGGCGTGGGGCTGCTGTCCAGGGTCCTGGTCTGAGTTTTGGATTAGAGTCTGCCATGGTGGGGGGGGGGCCTGTCTTCGTCACTGGACATCATGATGCCAGGTGCAGATCTCTCTGTGGAAGGTGAGAAGGGGGATATTATCCTGGTGGCTTCCTTCCTTCTGTGACCAGCACCTTGACAAGAGCAGGCGGCACAGTGGTCTGGGGAGGCCAGGGCTCAATATCATCTTACAGACCAGGGCTCCCCGGGTAGACTCTGGGAGGAAGAAAAAGGGCTGTCCCCATAGTGACCCTGCCTAAGTTTTTTTTCTTTTCTTTTCTTTTTCTTTTTGTGGTACTGGGGATTGAACCCAAGGACATTCTACCTCTGAGCTATACCCCCATCCCTATTTTATTTTGAAACAGGGTCTCACTAAGTTGTGGAGGGCCTTGCTAAGTTGCTGAGGCTGGCTTCAAACCTGTGATCCTTCTGTCTCAGCCTCCCAAGTACTGCGATTACTGGAGTGTGCCACCATGCCCAGCTTGCCCGAACTTTAAACTTCATGTTCATTGTCCCTTCCCTCCAGACAACTCGCCCGCTCGTTAATCCCCAGCGCCCAGTGCCAGCCCTGCCATCTCCCTGCCTGGCTCTTCATCTGTTCAACTGCTTCCCATCTTCGGAAACCCAGCCCTGCCCATCTCCTGGAACACTTCCTTAGCCACTCTAGCCCCTCCATTTCCCCTCCTCTCATTCTCTCATCTCTCCCACATCATTCCCAGTACTGTTGGTCTTCCATGTACACTATCTGGTGATTTACTATATATATTTTGGGGGGTACTGGGGAATGAACCCAGAGGCATTCTAACTCTGAGCTATACCCCCAAGTCCTATTTTTTATTTTTTATTTTGAAACAGGTTCTCACTAAGTTGCAGAGGGCCTTGCTAAGTTGCTGAGGCTGGCTTCAAACGTTTGATCCTCCTGTCTCAGCCTTCCAAGTACTGGGATGATAGTCATGCACCACCATGTCTGGCTGATAGGTGGTCTTTGTAGGGTTGCCTCACATTACTGTTTAATTCTGGTAACTGTTCATGCTTTGCTTTTTGATCAGTCAACAGGACAAACATCCTGAGCCCCCTTGGGCCTTTGCTGGGCAGATACAAATCCTTGCAGAATTGCAGAATCATTTACCTTTGGGTCTAGAAGGGGTTGTGGCCACCATCAGATCAGATTTCCCCACTGCAGAGATGAGGAAACTGAGGTCCAGAGAAGAGGATTGTTTTGCCCAGATCATATGGTCAGGGTCAGAGCTGGGATTGGAATTCAAGTCTCTTGGCTCGTCTTCCAGATAAGAAGGATAAGAAGAAGAGGTTTTGGCTGTGCAGTTGGAAACACGGTGCTACAAATGAAATGGAAGCTGAGGTGGCCAGGGAGGCCTTTTTACTGGGGAGCAAGCAACTGCCCAGCTGGGTTGGTGCAGAGATGCCCGCAACTCCCTGCCTCCCCATGGGGACCCATAGCCTGACATCCTACCAGAGGCCATTGGTGCCTTTGGAGACAGGCATTCCTCCCTCAGTTTCCTCTCTGAAAATGCAAATCCTGGAGAGATGGGCTCCAGGGTATAGGCTGGCAGAGAGCTCTGGAGGGGCCTCCTGGGAAGGAAAGGGAGGGATGGTAGAGGAGGAGCCTTACAACCTCCCCTACTGCCCAACCCAGCTCCGGGGAGCAGGCATGGTGTGTGGTCCCTGATTGACAGGTGGATCAAGTTTTAAAAATCCCAGTACTTGGGAGGCTAAGACAGGAGGATCACAGGTTCAAGGCCAGCCTCAGAAACTTAGTGAGGTCAGGTGTGGTGGCGCACGCTTGTCATCCCAGTACTTGGGAGGCTGAGACAGGAGGATCGCAGGTTCACGGCCAGCCTCAGCTACTTAGTGAGGCCCTTCGCAATTTAGCAAGACCCTGTTTCAAAATAAAGAATAAAAAATAGGGCTGGGGATGTAGCTTGGAGGAACCCTGGGTTCCATCCCCAGTCCTGCAAAAAATAAATAAAAAGAAACTTAGTGAGATCCTGTTTCAAAATGAAAAATAAAAAGGACTGGGTGTAACTCAGGGGTAGAAATGCCCCTGGGTTCAATCCCTAGTACCCAAAACAAAACAAAACAACAACAAAAAGAAGAAGATGAAGAAGAAAAAGAAGGAGGAAGAGGAGAAGGAGGAGGAGGAGAAGGAGGAGGAGGAGGAGGAGGAGGAGGAGGAGGAGGAGGAGGAGAAGGGGAAAAGAAAGAAAATGAAATAAAAGCCCAGCCCATTATTGTGTATTCTTCTATGCATTTACATGGCATAGTTTATCTTTTCTGATGTTGAGAGACATTTGAGTTATCTTGAAGTTTTTCTATTACAAACAATATTGGTATGAGTCGTTATATGTGTCTCTTGGTACATATGTGCACTTCTGTTAGGTATATAACTACAGTGGTAGAGGGAATCAGGTATGTGCATCTTCAGTTTTACTGTGTAGTATGAAACTATTTTCCTGGAGGTATGGTGATCTCCCTTGCCCTCAGTAACAGAGTTTCAGTGCTCTGCATCCTTTCTAATACTTAGCATAAGAATTTTAAATTTATGACAATTTAACATGTATACAGTAGTGTCTCTTTGTCAGATTAATTTATAAATCCCCAATTATTGATAAGCCTAAGCCCCTTTTTATGTTATTGACTATTTGAGTTTTGGTGATGGATGATGTTCAGGAATAACTTTTGTTAACTATAATCATGTTATTTTAGAAGTGCATACTGAAATATTTAAGGGTATAAAGTCAATTTACTTTAAAATATTTCAGGGTAAAAAAGTAAAGACACAAACAACATTTCAGTGGCATCAAAAAACATGGTACCTAGGAATAAATAAAAAGTACTCAAGAACTCTGTCAACAAAAATATAAAATCTTATCAAGACATTAAAGAAAACAGAGACAAAAATAAATGGGGAAAGATACCACGTGCATGATGTGAAAGTCTCAATATTCTTTTTTTTTTTTTTTGCGCTACGCCCCCGGCCCTATTTTTTATACTTTATTTTGAAACCGGGTCTCATGAAGTTGCGGAGGGCCTCACTAAGTAGAGAGAGAGAGAGAGAGAGAGACAGGGAGAGACAGACAGACAGTGAGAGATCTGAGGCTGGCCGCGAACCCGGATCCTCCGGTCCACGCCTCCCAAAGTACTGGGATTACAAGCGTGCGCCACCACGCCCGGCTGAAAGTCTCAATATTCTAAGCTTCTGGTCTTACAGAAAGTTTCTTATAAACTTGTGTGGCTCCACTTTTTGTATATAAATTGTGTGTGTGTGTGTGTGTGTGTGTGTGTGTGCGCGCGCGCGCAAGCGCGCGTTTAAAAGCCCAGCCCAGGGACCTGGGGGGATAAATCCCAATGGATGTTTATTCTCAGGGTTCTGCCACTTTTGGGGGAGAGGGAGGGTAAGACAAACAAACAGCAGGCAGAGTGGGCGGGGCTTTTCCCAGCTTTTCCTTGGAGGTGAGCCCAGCCCTCAGGTGGGCACCACTGGGTGACCCACCCTGTTTTATCTGCTCACCTTGGAGAGCTCCCCGGAAGACCTCCAGGGTTGGGGAGCAAGGTGTGATCACCCCCATTTTGCAGGTGGGAAGAATGAGCCCAGTAGCAGCTAAGTGGGAGCAGAGAGAATGAGAAAGCAGAAGAGGAACTGGACTGGCATCACCCTAGCCAGCTGGTGATTTTGCCCAAACTTTCTACTTTTTCTTTTTTTTTACTCAAGTGTGGAGGTTGGACCACATTAGTGATTTACAGACTCTTTTTTTCTCCCCGCCATGACATGCATCGTTTGTCTCTTTCGTGAGTCTGGCCATTGCCAGGACCACTCCGGGGGTGTAATGCAAACTCTATCCCCTTTCCAAAATGCTCACGGGGATGATGGCCCCCAGAGGGCACTGCAGGGGACCTTTGCATATGTTTTCATTTGTACAACAGAAGTCAAAGTGTGTGCCCTGGGTGTGGAAGGAGAGCTCCAGGGCGCTGGGTCAGTGCTGAGCAGCATCAGCCTTCCCCGCTCCCCCTGCTCAGAAGCTCAGTGCCTGATTCTGCGCTGCTGAGCATGCCCCAAGGTGTCACCTGAGTGGAGGCCGAGCTGGGCAGGCCTCGGTGTCTGCCTCCATGGCCCTCACTCTCCCTCCCCCACCATGCAGGGCACATGCCTGTATTCCCCCACTGGGCCCAGGCAGAGCCAGCTCCCAGCCCTCCCCAGCCCCACTCCCAGGGGCTCTGAGCTGGCTGCCTCCAAACATCCATGTCCCTTCCTCAGCCTCTCCAGCGAATACTGCCACAGTGGGAGCCTGATTTACCAGGCTAATAGGTCCCTGGGGATGGCAGACTGGTGCGGAAGCGGGCACAGGAAGGCCGACTGCGCAGGTAGTTCCCGCAGAACGGCCCAGCTCCAGCACCCCTGAGATGCGCTGATCAAGGTCAATCATGGGGAGAGGGAGAGACAAGCCAGGCTCAAGGGCACCCCTGGATTGCCCTTCCGGCCCTCTAGACCCTGCAGAGATGGCCCTGGCGAGCCTGCCTTGGGAATTCTTCTTGCCCTAGGCCCAACCCAGCTGGTGGCTGCACACAGGGTGCATATTTGTATGGAATCCGAAGCCAGAGGAAGAAGGAAGAAAATTACCATTTATTAGGGCCTGGTGGAGGATGGTGACTTCTTCAGGCATCATCCCATTCATTCCTCCCATCGGCCCTGCACTGCAGGCTGCACTACTGTATTTACAGCACACAGGCTGCAACTCAGAGAGGCCAAGCAGCTGGCCCAGAGTCACACAGCAGAAAGGCAGAGGGGGACCTTCACCAGGCCTATTATTCTTGCCACTCCACTGCATCAGAAGCCTAAACCAGGTTAAGGAAAGCCAGGAGTTGAACCCCACTGACCAGGGGACAGAAGGGGACGGGTTTCCTCCTCCCCCTGCCCAGGGTGGGTGAAGAGCCTCTTTCTGCACCACCTCCCCCACCCTGCCGCTTCTTCTGAGGTCCCAGTTGCCGCAGTTTCTTCTGTTCAAAAAAGAAGAGAATTCTCATCTCCTGCCAGCAGAAATCAATAATTCATGAACTACCGCTCCAGCCGGAGCAGATTGCGATATTTTTTAATGCTTCTTAAAATCCAATATTAACAAGTCTTCTAAAGGGTGAAAATATTTGAATTAGGGGAAATGAATGTTTTAGGAGCCGGAAGGGGAGTAATCCCCCGAGGCGGTTGGAGAATGACTGGGGAGGCCAGAAAGCTTTGGATTGGGGCTGGCTCAATTGTCCTGAGTTTCTTTTTCTTTCTTTCTTTCTTTCTTTCTTTCTTTCTTTCTTTCTTTCTTTCTTTCTTTCTTTCTTTCTTTCTTTCCTTCCTTCCTTCCTTCCTTCCTTCCTTCCTTCCTTCCTTCTTTCTTTCTTTCTTTCTTTCTTTCTTTCTTTCGTACTGAGGTTTGAACCCAGGGATATTCTACCTCCCGGTTATACCCCCAGCCCTTTTTTATTTTTCATTTTGAAGGGGGGGTCTCACTAAGTCACCGAGGGCCTCACTAAATTGCTGAGGCTGACCTTGAACCTGTGATCCTCCTGTCTCAGCCTCCCAAGTACTCGGATTATAGATGTGCAGCGCCATGCCTGATTTGTCCTAAGTTTCTAAGTCAGAAGCCACCATGACTGGAAAGGGATGTTCCCTGGGCAGAGTGGGCTCAGAGTTGGAGTCAGCCAAGGGCCCTGCAGGGCCTCCAGCCATGATGCCTGGTCAGGCAGTGGCCTGTGTGAACCGGTCTAAGACTATTGTGGATCTTAAATTCTGGCCTCTTGGGACCATCTCCTGTGGAATGGCCGGTCCCCTCCAGCCCTTCCTGCTCAGGTGGCCGTTGGCAGTCAATTTCCATGGCAGGCTGTGTCACTGTTTAGCAGATATTTACTGTCTCTTCCTCACTGTATGGCCAAGCATACTCCCAACGCCACGGACCTTGGCCTTGGCCGATGGAATGCTGGTGGCCATGACTTACAGCCCATCCAAGCAGAGGTTGAATGAGACCTCGGCCCAGTCTGCTTGCAGAGGAGGACATGTCTCCTGTAGCCGCTGCTCCCTCCACCTGGATACGTGTGGGGCAGTCACCACCGCCATCAACCTGCAGACTCATGAGTTCACTGGGACAGGACCCTGAGAAGTGGGGGTCGTTTGACACATGGCATCATCATAGGAAAGCAAGCAGAGCCAGGTGTGTTGGTACATGCCTGTAATCCCAGTACTTTGGGAGGCTGAGACAGGAAGATGGCAGGTTTAAGACCAGCCTCAGCAACTTAGCAAGACTCTCAGCAACCTAGCAAGACCCTTGTTTCAAAACAAAAAATAAAAAAGGGCTAGGGGTGTAGCTCAGAGGTAGAAAGAATGCCTCTGGGTTCAATCCCCAGTGCCATTAAAAAAAAAGTGAGCACGGTAGACTCTCCCACCTCACCACTCCCTGTGCCCTGTCAGAGAACATCTCCTTGCCCCATATTCAGGCTCCCTGTGGCCAAATTCATTCATTTTCACTTTCCTTTCAGACACACTCCCCAGCCTTTCCATTTTGAAACCGTCTTTACAGGATCAAACCTTGTTTCAACCGACCCCCCCCCCCACTGCCTCCGCCCCAGGTTCAGCGGTTGTATTTCGGTAGTCATTGATTGGGAGCCGGTAAGGGGAGGGACACAGAGAAAAAAGAACTGTGAATTAGTTACCCTTTAAAAATTGATTATATTTTAATGTCTGTTTTATTCAACAGAATGTCTGTAGAACAGTACACAAACAGAAAAGTATACATTTATTCCTTCATCCCAGGACCCTCTGCAGGTTCATGGATTCATTGCAATCTGAGACTCACAGGTACCAGGAAAAGAGGGTGAATTTTGTTGTAAGACAGTCCACCCACTGCAAGCCATTTCAAACCCCGGGGCCCCAGTGCTATGGAGTTTCCCTAGGTATGAAGGTGAGAACAGGTATGGCCAGGCATGTGCAGGCCTGGGAGGTGCTCCATCATTATTATTATTATTATTATTATTATTATTATTTGGCATTGGGGATTGAACCCAAGGGCATTCTACCTCTGAGCTACAACTCCAGTCCTATTTTATTTTTTAAATAGGAGAGCCTCACTAAGTTGCGGAGGACCTCGCTAAGTTGCTAAGGCTGGCTGTGAATCTGCAATCCTCCTGTCTCAGCTTCCCAAGTACTGGGATTTCAAGCGTGCGCTACCACGCCTGGCTCCATTAATCTCATCTTTCTTTCTTGGTCTGTCTCTGCTGCTTTTTAAGCCCTGTGGCTTCAGGCCAGATTCAGAGCTGACTCTCAGCCTCAGTTTCTTCATCTACAGAATGGTGAGCACAGCTCTTAGAGTATTTTGACCCAGAGTTCTGAATGCAAATGCATGTGGTGCACACTAGGTCCTGAAACCATTTTCTTTGTCCTTTCTTCTCTGCCATCCCATCCTACCCTTTTTGGACTCCCACGTGCGGGAGGCACGCTTTCACCTAACAGCTTCCAGATGCCCCTCTCTCCACACGGGGGCCTTCTCCAGGACAAAGCTCCTCTCCCAAAGTGCATTCATCACAAGCTACAGGCCCGAGAACAGACGACTTCATGGCAAATTAATTTAAAATCCTGTTTACACGCCTCAACCGTGATCATGTGCTCCTTTGACCCACAGTCCTGTGCCTTAATTAAAGCAATTAGTGCATGGCAGTAAGCGACAGGCTGAATTTCTCAGGCCTCTGCCAGTTTCACACTTGCCCGCCTTACCCGAGGACGGGCCGGATCAGCCTGTCCACACCTGGCGCTCAGAATGCTGCTGGGCTCTCACCTAAGTGATTTGATTATTCTTCACGACGGAAGTGGAAATAGAATCCCGCCAGGCAGAGTCAGACAATGCCAGGAGGAGCATTTGGCTGCAGCAGGGACCACACCACTCTTTTAGCAGTAGCCTTCTATTTTTCACACCATTAAGGAGCCATGGTGACCTCCTGCATCAGCCTCCTGGGACCAAGGCCTGTGCTCCCTACCTGAGTGCCTGCCTGAATCCATCCATCTACCCATCCTTTTTTTTTTTTTTTTTTTTTTTTTTTTTGCGGTACTGGGGATTGAACCCAGGGGCATTCTACATCTGAGATACAGCC
>PVJS01012226.1:0-30882 GCA_004027185.1 Glis glis | reverse complement strand
CCTCCCAAGTACTGGGATTACAAGTGTATGCCACCACACCCAGCCATCCTTCCTTTCTTTGTTTTGTGGTACTGGGAATTGAACCCTGGTGCATTCTACCTCTGAGCTACACCCCCATCCCTATATTATTTTTTATTTTGAAACAGGGTCTCACTAAATTGCTGAGGCTGGCCTTGAACCCGCAACCCTCCTGTCTCAGCCTCCCAAGTCCTGGGATTATAGGCGTGTGCCACCACACCCAGCATGCCTGAATCCTCTTGCCTCGGACTTTGCTCTGCTTTGAGGACAGTGGCAGGATCTTAATATTACTAATAACTAAGAATGACTAGCACTCTGAAGGACACTTAAAGGTAATGCTAAATATGAAGGTAAAAGGGCCAGCTCCAAAAAGAAGACACACACAAATGGCCAACAGGCACGTGCAAAACACCTTCCCCATCACTGCTCATTAGGGAAATGCAAGTTAAAGCCACAGTGAGAGCCCCCGCACCTGTCAGACTGGCTGGCACCAAAAGGACAAAGCGTAACAAGCGCTGGCAAGGATGTGGAGACCAGGAAACCCTCGATAGTGTTGGCGGAGACGTAAATTAGCACCGTCATTATGGAAGATGGAATGGAGGGAGGTGCCTCGAAAAATTAAAAAGAGAACTCGTAGTTCTATCCAGCACCCCACTGCTGGATATGTAGCCAAAGAGAATGAAGCGAGCGGGTCAGAGAGACACCTGCACTCACACGTTCGTTGCAGCACGATTCGCAATCATTGCCGCACAATCCACAACAGCCAAGACGTGGAGACGACCCGTGTCCATCGGTGGATGAGCAAATGAACTAGTGCCATACCATACACACTCTTTGCTCTTTGATTATCATTATTATTATTATTATTATTATTATTTTAGCGGATTGAACTCAGGGGCATTCTACCTCCAAGCTATACCCCCAGCCCTATTTTTTATTCTTTATTTTGAAACAGGGTCTCACTAAGTTGCGGAGGGCCTCACTAAGTAGCTGAAGCTGGCCGCAAACCCGGATCCTCCTGTCTCAATCTCCCAAGTGCTGGGATTACAAGCATGAAAGCATGCACCACGACTCCCGGTATGCCCTTTGGTTTCTCCTTTTTATTTATCCTGAAAATCTTTCCATATCGGCACCTAGGGAGGAGCCACATTTTCACGTAGTTGCTTCTATCCCGTTTTGTGGATAATTCGCTTCGTCGTTTCCTCTCTTGGTCATTTAGGTTGTTTTCCAAGAGTGGCTCCCCACTGATGGCCCTGCGTGGACACGCTTGTGCGTTTCAATGGGGGGGTGATAAATACCATGGAGTAAAATTTCTGGGTCAGAAGGCATATGAATTTTCATTTCTGAGGGACAGAATGGCTTCTGCAAAGACTACTAATTTACACTCTCACCAGCAATATTTGAAATGTGTTACTTCGCTGATTTGATGGGTGGAGGAAGGAAAGTGGTCTCCTCATAGCCTCATTTGCATTTCTCTTAGAAGTGAGGTCGAGTGTTTTTTTCCTACGTTTAAAAACACTTGTTCTTCCTTCTTTGTCAACCTCTGATATGCTTTTCATGCTCCTTTTGCATCTGGATTGTTGTTCCTTGTTCTTGTGGATTTGAGGAGATCTTTACATATTAAGAAATCCAACCTTTTGCCTGAGCTGGGAGATGACAGTCTGTTGTGTGCTTACAGTATTTTTTCCATGGAGGAAATCTTAACCTTTATGTAGTCAAATTTATTAGCTTTTTCCTTGTGGCTTCTGGGTTTTGTATCATCTTTTAAAAGGTCTTCCTATCTCCAAATTAATTTTAAAAATCTTTAAATAGTACTTTTGTGGTTTCACTTTTTATGTTTAAGTGGGGACCAGCTGGGAGGCCTAAAATTTATTTTATTTTATTTTTAATTAATTTATTCATTTTGTGGTAGTAGGGATTAAACCTAGGGACATTCTACCTCTGAGCTATACCCACAGCCCTTTTTATTTTTATTTATTTATTTAAAAATTTTTTTGTGGTACAGGGGATGGAACCCAGGGGCATTTTACCCCCAAGCTACACCCCCAGCTCGATTTTATTCTTTATTTTGAAACAGGGTCTCACTAAGTTGCAGAGGGTCTCACTAAGTTGCTGAGGCTGGCTGCAAACCTGCGATCCTCCTGTCTCAGCCTTACAAGTAACTGGGATTACAACCATGCGCCACCACACCCAGCTTTTATTTTTTGTTTTGAAACAGGGTTTCACTACGTTACTGCACACTTACCTTGAATCTGAGATCCTCCTGCCTCAGCCTCCCAGTACTGGGATTACAGGTGTGTACCACCGTACCCCGCTCCAAAATTTATTGTGGATCAAGGTATAATGTTTGGCCAAGACCTTTGTATGCATTTTCAAGTATTTTTTTTAATCCCAATTAATTATCAAATTCGGCCTCATAGAAACGTTTTGGGGTGTTTAAGTGAAATTGCATTGGCGCCACTTTTTTGAGAAAGCAATATACAGTGCTACTTTTTTTCCAGATAGCGACCCAATTCTTTCACATACTTCGTAATCCGTCTTATACCCAGCGATTTGAAACACCATCTTTCCACATCCCAAACGGCTGTTTCTTTCTGTGTGTACTCTGTGCTGTTTTCTCTCTTTCACTGATCAGTCTATCTACTCGCGATGTTTTCATTTCCGTGGCTTTGTACTATTTTGAATAGCTGGTGGGTGTTGGCCCCCTCGCTGTTCCTTTTCCAAATGTTTCTGCTTATACTTACTTGGCTATTTCTCTATATGAACTTCATAATAAGCCTGGCTAGCTCCAAAATGGAAGAACTTTTAGGGGTGGTGGGTGAGCAGGGGATGCCGCTGCCTCCCCTGGGCCTGACACGCAGAGTCCACAGGACGCACGAGCCAGCGCTGGACGGTTCCAGGTGGCTTGGGCATGCTCTCCCTTCTCCCTCCTTAATCAAGAGGGCTTTCTGGAGGAAGAAGAGGTGAAGAAGGTAGAGAAACAGACAAAGCAGCAGGAGGAAAGAAGAGATGGAAGAGAATCTTGGAGGAAGGAAGAAAAGAGGCCCCCCTGGCAGAGAGGACGAGGAACAGTCCTGGATAGGCACGAGAGGCAGCAAGGGGAGGCATTGGAAGTTCAGGCTGCAGGGAGCCTTCCCTGGGGAGAGTGTGTGGGCAAGGAAGAGGAGGTCAGCCGGGAGGCCTGAGCCATGGTGGTCTGGGGGGTGCTGGCAATGATGACAGACAGGGCAAGAGAGAGGCAATCGCCTCAGAGTCACGTCAACAGGGCTCTGCTGGTGAGTGAGCGAGTGTCCCCGGCTGAATAGAAGACAAACAGAAACAGAACCAAAGCCAGGGACTCCCATCCAGGAACGCCTCGTGGCCCCCCAGAGGTGCAATCTCGTGTTCCTTCTGCTGACAAAGGTCCCCGCCTTCAGGGCCAGCACAGCAGCGTGGGGTTTTGAATCTCCCGCTGTGATGCAGTGGGTATGTGTTTGCGGAGAGGAAGCAGAAGCCCGCTTTTGAGAGTGCGGGGTGTGGGCATGCGTCCTGGCAAGGGGGCTTATAGCCCGGTTTGATTAGAAGTTGTACTTCTCCAGACCAAAGAAGGTGGTGGGAAGCTGGCTCTGCCAACACAGAATTGGGGAGTGCCGCTGCATGGGGCGAAGACTGGCACTGGGAAGGAAGGGAGGGCCGCAGGAGCCCAGCCTCAGGCCTCACTCATAGCCCTGGCGGGGCTGCAGCAAAAGGTGGGTGATAGAAATGAGTACAAGGGAGAAAGGAGCCCGAGGGTCCTTTTCTCACCTCAAACACAGCCCCCACTTAAGAAGATGTCCCTGTGCGAGGACCCTCCAACCCCAGCAGGCCTGTGCACACTTCGGGTAGACCATGTGCAATGGTTTTGCCCTGCCAGGGCGCCTGCCTGCCGAGCAGGACCCCCTCTCTCTCCTACCCTCATGCCGGCTCTTCCTCTGCTCCCTCTGGGCTGGCCTGGCCCGGAAGCAAGGTCCTGCTTGCCCGCTCAGTGGCCTAACATGTCTCTTTCCTCTGCGGTTAGACTCGCAGAATGTTACTGGGTACGACCCTCCTACCGCCTAAAACTTTCTACTTGAAATTCTGAGGCTCAGAGAATTTGAGGGTTTCACAGCCACACAGTGAATCAAATTCTGGATGTGACCAGTGCCAAAGAACATTTCAACAAATTGAGTTTAATGATTGAATTAGCTTTAATTAGCAACTTATGAATTGGGCACCATCCCATCTATGAAATAGAAAAGTGTTCTGCCAAGCTGGCAGAACAGTTAGTTTGTTTTTGGGTTTTAGTGTGTGTGTGTGTGTGTGTGTGTGTGTGTGTGTGTGTGTGTGTTACTAGGGATTGAACCCAGGGGCATTCTACCTCTGAGCTGCACCCCCACCCAAATTTAGTTTTTGTTTTGAAACAGGGTCTCACTAAGTTCTGAGGGCGTTGCTAAGTTGCTGAGTTTGGCCTGGAACCTTCAATCCTCCTGTCTCAGCCTCCCAAGTACTGAGATTACAAGTGTGCGCCACCACATCCAGCGAACAGTTGGTTTTATAAGGTGACTTGAGCAGGAATGAGGAAACAGCACAGTGCCAAAAAAAAAAAAACAAGGAAAAAAGGACTGGTGACATCCGGTTACTTTCTTCATAGGGTACTTCCTTATCGTACTGGCTAAATGGCCTGTTTGGAGATTTGGCTACTGTCTCTCTCCTGCTTTCTCAGAAGGTCAGATCTTACAAGTAAACAGCTTAGTCTTGGATTTGGTGATGTACAACCTTAGGATGAATGACTCCATTCTACATTGGTCTCTTGAAGCCCAGTGCAGAAGCTCAGTCCAAATCAATGACCTCCTATAACTTTTGTGTGTGTGTGTGTGTGTGTGTGTGTGTGTGTGTGTGTGTGTGGTACTGGGGATTGAACCCAGGGGCATTTTACCTCCAAGCTTCACCCCCAGCCCTATTTTTTTTATTCTTTATTTTTTAAACAGGGTCTCACTAAGTTGTGGAAGACCTCACTAAGTAGCTGAGTCTGGCTATGAACCTTCGATCCTCCTGTCTCAGCCTCCCAAATACTGGGATTACAAGCGTGTGCCAACACGCCCGACTCTATAACTTTTATTAACAGCAGAAGCTGCGTGGGCGGCTCCTGGCTGTGGGTGTTTCACTCAGCCTAGGCCTCCTGCTGTGTGCTGCAGGGCACAGCCGCCATCCCACCCAGGGGTCCTGTCCTCTTCCCTGTGGGGGTCTGCCTGCATGAGGCCTGGGCGTGGGGTCATCTTCCTTCCAGAGAACCAGGGCACCTTGGTTTTAATGAGCTCAGGAGCCCATGTCTCACAGAGCTATGTTTATTTTCAGTTACGGTGGATAGAATGTTTGTTTATGGGTTGCTTTTATTAATACAAAATGCATCATGGAAATGAGGCCGCCAGTACAAATCTGTAGGGAACCAGCGGGGTTTAGTAGAAAATATTCTTCCTGAGGAGCTGAGCAGTAAGCTCTATCTGGAAGTCACTTCCTCTCTCCCGGCCTCAGTTTCCCATTCTAGAAATTGAAAGGGTTGGATCAAGGGGTCTCTGAGGGTCCTTTCAGCTCTGATCTGCTCTGATTTTCTGAAAATTCTAGAAGATTCATCACTTTGCTATTCTGGGCACCCCAGTGGGGAACAGAAGCAGGGCCTTCAAAATCTTCCCAGGGGTGGGAGTGGGGTGATCGGCACGAAGCACCCTCAGGGCCCCCGGCCCTTCTGATCGGCAGGGCGTGGGGCAGGTTTGCTGGCTGCTCACCAGGCGCTTCACACCCTTCTCATTTTTAGGAGGAAAGTAGCTGTCGAAGAGGCTCCCAGGGATCCAGCCTGAGGCCACGGTCCAGCAGTAGGAGATGGGGCCAGAGGTAGAAGGGGCAGGAAGGGCAGAAAACAGTCCTCACTGCCAGGCTGGCGGGGCTCTTCCTGCCCCCGCCTACCCCTCCAGCAGAGCAGCAAGGGGACCCCCAAAAGAGCACTTTGCCCCCTCAACTCCTCAGAGGAAAAATGGGCTTCTTGGCTGTTAGAAACCTGAGAATTGACAGAAAGATATGAAATCAGTGATGTCGGTCGTGAAACAGAAGTCCCAGTTCCATTTGTGTTGAATTAGTATTTAAAAATCAAGAAAAAGGCCGGGTGTGGTGGTGCTCGCTTGCAATCCCAGTACCTGGGAGGCTGAGGCAGGAGGATTGCAGATTTGAAGTCAGCTTCAGCAACTTAGTGAGACCTGTTTCAAAATAAAAAATAAAATAGGGCTGGGGGCATAGTTCAAAGGTAGAATGACCCTGGGTTAAATCCCCAGTACCACAGGGAGAAAAAAAAAATCTAAGGTGACAATCATGCTCCCTCTGCCAGACCTCTCAGCCACCTGCACAGACTTTCACGTCAAAGTTTGCAGATCTTTGCCTCAGGCAGTACGCTCACTATGACCCTCCCCGGATCACTATGACCCTCCCCGGATCGTTCATAGCAGTGGACGGCTGGGCTTTTTCCTTGGTGTGTTAACTGGGGTAAAGCCAGGCTGCTATAACAGAGAGACCCAACTGTAATGCAGAAGAAAGACATCGAATTCTCTCTCCTCTAATGAGAAACAGTCCAGGTGAGTGGTGGCTCTGCTCACTCAGACATATGGGAACCCAGGTTCCTTCTATGTTGTGGCTCTGTTGACCCACAACCTAGGTTTCCATGGATACATACCCCCTATTTTAGGGCTCCTCTTAGTCTGTTTGAGCTACTATAACAGTATACCTTAAACTGGGTAATTTATAAAAATAGGAATTCATTGCTCACAGGACTGGAGGCTGGGAGGTTCAAGGTCAAGGGGCCAGCAGACTTGGTGCCTGGGAAGGGCACCTTCCAGCTGTGTCCTCGCCTGGCAGCAGGTAAGAATCGGCTCCCTTGGGCCTCTTTTATAAGAGCACTAGTTCCGTTCATGAAGGTGGAGCCCTTTCGACTGTGGACCTTCTCCAAATAGCCCCACCTTTTACCCCACAGAGGGTCCCTGATTTACAATGGCTCCACTTGCAATTTTTTTACTTTAGAATGATATGAAAGGGTCTGGACTCTGCAGTGTACTTTGGATACAGGCATTTAACAGATTACATGAAATAGTCAACATTTTATTATAAAATAAGCTTTGCATTAGATGATTAGGTTAATGTAGGTTTGAGCACGTTGAGGTCAGCTAGGCTAAGCTGTGATCTTTGGTAAGGTTAGGTGTTAAGTGCATTTCAACTTACAATATTTTCAACTTACTGTTTACTGGGATGTAATCACATCATACGTCAAGGAGTATCTGTAATGCTTTGAGAACCACACAAATGTGGGGGAGACACATTAAGGCCATAGCAAAGTTCCAGCCTAGAAGCGAGCCCCCCTCTTTGCTTACATTTTCCTGATGAGAACTTAGACCCAAGATTATATTTAACTGCAACAGAGGCTGGTTAATGTGGTTCCTAGCTAGGCTCTCATGTGCTTGAATACGACTTTATTATCAAGGAAGGAGAGGGACATAAAAATGGATGGATCAGCTGGGTGTGGTGGCACACATCTGTAATCCCAGTACTTGGGAGGCTGAAACAGGAAGAACACAGGTTCGAGGCCAGCCTCAGCAATTTAGCAGGACCTTAGAAAGATACTGTTTCAAAATTAAAAAATAAAAAGATCTGGGGATATAGCTCAGAGGTAGAATGCCCCTGGGTTTAATCCCTATTACCAAAAAAGTTTTTTTTTTTTTGATGGATCACTAGTGGAATCTGGAGCTTTGAAAACTAGTCAACCCAAAGGTTTATGTTTTCCTGATAGTCCTTTTGTGTGATTATGCCTTTTAAGCAGTATCTGTCTATTTATTAGTATCCCTCACTCTTCCTTCCCCTCCTTCTCCCTCTTTACCCCTCACTCTCCCTCTTCCTTCCACCTCTTCTCTCATCAGAATTCCTAGGATAAACAGAATGGAGGTTCCAGGCTGCACGACCAAGGGACACCGGATGGTCAGATAAGGACAGTGATACCCATCCCAGTCATCTTTCCCTACACTAGCCCGTGCCCACTTCACCCAGCTAAGCCATCCCCAGTTGGATGAAGAAACAGGTGCAAGATAAAAACAAGAAACAAGCACTGATTTTGCAGGCAAGAGACCTGAATTTTGTGTCCTGATTCTGCCACTTATGAATTGTGTAGTCCTGAACAAGTCTTCTGGACTCTGCTCTGAATCTCTATTTAAAAAGTATCAACTTTACCTGTAAACCCCCACAGTTTTTTGTGAGCCTGAAGCAAGATCATGCTTGAACAAGAGCATTTAATCTCTCCCCTCCCCTCCCCTCCCCTCCCCTCCTCTTCTCTTCTCTTCCCTTCACCATCCCTTCCTTCCTTCCTTCCTTTTTTGTGGTGCTGGGGGTTGAACTCAGAAGTATTCTACTTCTAAGCTGCCCCCCAGCCATATTTTATTTTTGATTTTGAAGCAAGGTCTCACTAAGTTACTGAGGCTGGTTTTGAACCTGCAATCCTTCTGTCTCAGCCTCCCAAGTACTGGGATTACAGGTGTGGACCACCATGCCTGGCATGCTTGCCTGCCTTCTTTTCTTTTCCTTCCTTCCTTCCTTCCTTTCCTTTCCTTTCCTTTCCTTTCCTTTCCTTTCTCTTTATCTCTCTCTCTCTCTCTCTCTCTCTCTCTCTCTTTCTCTCTTTCTTATTGGTAATGGGGATTGAACCAGGGGCATTCTACCTCCAAGCTACATGCCCAGCCCTACTTTACTTTTATTTTGAAACAGGGTCTCACTAGGCTGATGAGAGTCTCACTACTTGCTGAGGCTGTCCTCGAACCTGCAATCCTCCTGTCTCAGTCTCCCGAGTACTGGGATTACAGGTGTGCGCCATCACACCCGGCTTCCCACATGGGCTTTAAAACTCCGGACTCTATGTGAAGAAGGCATGCTAATGGCCCAAGGGAAGCTCCAGCTTCGGGGTCCTGTTCTCTTTTCATCTGACCTTCCTGTGGGTCCAGCGCTCCGCTGAAGGGGTGTCCGTTGCATGTGGTCTAGGCGTGGCGCAGTGGGGGAGCTGCCCAGGATGGCTGGTGGACTCTGAACTCCCCGTCTTTCAGGTCTTTGTATGCCCCTTTGCGTCCCCATTTCCCTTTTTCTCTCCTTTGTCTCACTCCTTCTCTCCACACTTAAGCCATACTTCTTGACTAGGCCACAGCTCTGTGTGTTCTTAGGGAGTATTCTGGCTGATTTTCTCCGGCGCTCCTTGTTGACGCTTCCCAGCTCCTTTCTGGGATTTTCTAGCTCTGGCTTCACAGTGTGGCCATTAGACACATCCAGACACCCCACTGTCCCAAACCTGTGCCCCGGGCGTTATTCTCTGCGCACGCATGTCAGGATCCCTCTTTATTCAGCCAGAGCTCTTCAGCCCATCACAGTCGACACGTCAGGATGCGCTCAGCCGGGAGCAGGTGGAGGTCAGAGCTTTTCAAAATCTCTTCGGAGCGTTCCTCCCTTGAATCATTGTGAACGGTATGCAGTAAAAATACTCCAAGTCTTGATGCTCAGGGATTCAAATGTCAGAAGTCGAGCCTCACTCACTTGCAGCCTTCACATTGGCCATGTCCTCCCCTGGGTGGTCCAATCAGGAGCCCTGAGGGGCCTGAATGCAGCGACTTCTCATTTCCTAGATGGATTCAAGGAATATAAAAGAATTCTGGAGAGAGGCAGCGGGCAAAATCGCCCAAGAGAGAACGAGGGTGTTTGGTGTTAATTTGAGGGTCATTTCACTTCTTGCTGGCATCCCTCCTCCCACCTGGACCGGCCCCAAGACTCTCATGCAAGCAGACTTCTATGGAGGGTTGGCCGAAGCTGCTTCCCTGGAGGGAACTGACGGGACTTGGGAAGTGCTGCCTCTCTCATGAGACTTTGCCTGGTAACAGGAGGCAAAGCCATAGTGAAAGGGGTGGCATCCCAGGCTTCCAGGAAAAGGAGGGACAAACACGGGGGACCGGGGATCCCCTCCCAAGACTACTAGAACCACATCCGGGTAGTTGCTTTTGGATTCTCTAGTGCAGAGTCACAGTGCAAATAAGTAAATAAATAAATAAATAAATAAATATATATACAGCCTGTCCTGTCTGTGGTGCCCACCTGCCTCCAAGGGGCCGAAAGATGGGTTGGCACACTGACTAGTGCCATCATCCAGATAAGACTATGATACATGCTTCAGGAGGCAGAGGACACAGGGGTAAAGGCCAAGTTCAAATTCCAACTGTACCACTGAGCTAGCTGGGTGACTTTGGCCAATTCTTTCTGCCATTCCCAGCCCCTCCTCCCAGGCAACCAGAGGAGCCTTTGAAAACAGAAAATGAGCCGGGTGTGGTGGCACACACCTGTAATTCCAGTATTTGGGAGGCTGAGACAGGAGGATCACAGGTTCACAGCCAGCCTCAGCAATTTAGTGAGGCTCTCAGGAACTTAGCAAGACCCTGTTTCCAAATAAAAACTAGGACTGGGGGTGTAGCTCTGAGGTAGAATGCTCCTAGGTTCAATTCCCACCCCCACAAAAATATAATAAAAATAAAAAATAAAAACACAAAATGAGCCGGCACAGTGGTGCATGCCTGTAATCCCAGTACTTGGGAGACTGAGACAGGAGGATTGCAGGTTCAAGGCCAGCCTCAGCAATTCAGCGAGGCCCTCAGCAACTCAGTGAGACCTTGTTTCAAAATAAATAATAAAATAGGTTGGGGTTCTAGTTCAGAGGGAGAATGCCCTTGGGTTCAATTCCCAGTACCACAAAGGAAAAAGAAAGAAAGGAAGGAGGGAGAGAAGGAAGGAAGGAAGGAAGGAAGGAAGGAAGGAAGGAAGGAAAACACCCTACAAAATGGATAATTTCACTCCTCTGTTCTCAACTCTCCGACAGCTTCAAATCACTTCTAGAATAAGACCCAGCTGTCTCACCACGGCCTCCCAGGCCTGTGGCAGAAGCCTCAGGGCCTCTCCAAGGTCCCTGTCCCCAGCACTGCATTTCTTGGTCTCTTTGCAGGAGCAGGCTGATAGCGGGGGTGGGGATGGGTTCCTGCAGCAGGATGTGAGCCGAGGTGACATGTACAGCCCCGGGCAGAGGCACTGGACAGTGGTGTGGCTTCTCCACAGTTGTCCCCATCTGCCAGCTGCAAGTGGGGATCCAGAGGGGACTCCGAGGAGATGACAGAGCCACAGGATGGAAGACACCTGGGTCCTTGAGCGTGTGAAGCAGACTCCCCCAAGCCTGCTCAGATGACACAAATTCAACTGTTAGAACAGCAAAGACTGAGCCTTTACTGTGTTAAGCCATTGAAATGTGGGTGCTTCTTTGTTACAGCAGCTGGCGTATCCTGATTCATACAAGGCCCTGACCTCAGTTCAGATTCATTGGCCTCCCCCACTCCCTCACCATGGCCCCACATCGCTGGCCTTCCTGCAGCTGCCTAGACACTCTGCACCCATTCCCATCTCCGTGCCTCTGTTAGGCAGCTTTCCACCATTCTAATGAAATACCTGAGGTAGTCAACTTATAAAGAGAAGAGGTTTATTTTGGCCTGCAGTTGTGGAGGTGTCAGTTCGTGATCAATTGGCTCTGTTTGCCTTGGGGCCTGTGGAAGGGCAGCACATCATGGCAGGAACTTGTGGAAGAGCAGAATCACTCACCTCATGCTCCGGAAGCTGAGTGAGTCCACCCAGCACAGTAAGTGAGGCCTAGGGGCCTGGAGCCTCGGGAGGGCCCGGCTGAGGTGGGGCCTGTCACCACCAACTCCACACCGGCCAGAGGATACTTAGGATGGATATGACTGAGCCGGCGGCACAGTCACATGTGGGACAGAAAGCACCAGAAGGTGTTTTAACATCTTGTTCTCCAAGTTCCTATGTGGAAGGCTTCAGCTTTGTCAAGAATTCCAAAGCTGGATTTCATGGACTTATCATCCCTGAGAATCTGACAGTGGAGTTTTTCCTAGAGAGGGAGGCCTGACCTTTGACCTAGCCATAGAACTGTCCACAGACTTCCCTCAGCTCAACCCCTTACCCTTTGTCCCCTCCTACACACACACACACACACACACACACACACACACACACACACACCCCACTCCCTTGGGATTCCCTCTGGCTGTCTTTATGCTAAAATATCTTCCCTCTCTTTGGAGAATCCCAACCAGAGGCCCTGTTGTTATTTTTGCTCCTGTTCTCTTAACAGTCCCTGTGGAAGGACAGAAAAATGTCACCTAGATAAAGACACAAAGCATAAGAAAGAGAAAAACAAGGAGTGACATTTGGAAAAGTTTAGACAAGAATGGCCTGGGCAGGGCTGAGCAGGGAGGAAGGAGGAGGTTGGAGCCTGGGGGTTAGGCAGGGCTGGTAGGGCGGAGATGCCTGGCCCTGGCCTCCTCTTTCCTAATGACCAGAGGCCGCTCCCTGAGCCCTGGGGAGACTGGCTGTATGCTAGGCACTGCCCCCATTCACTGTCTCATTCAGTGCACACGGCTGCCATAGGAGGCATTTGCTATTCCCAACTCACATGGAAGGAGGGAAACTGACGTGCAGGGAGGTTAAATAACTTTCCCAGGGTCCCACATCCATCCGACTCCAAATCTTAACCAGCAAGGCTTGCCTTTGGCTCCCGCCTCCTGAGACCCCTTTGCTTTTGAGGTTCAGAGCACCTGAGGCGTCTGAGATGGCAAAGAGCTTCGGGTGATCTTCAAGCAGATGAAGCTTGCGCTCCTGGAGAACAGGGTGGCGAACTAGAAAGCAACTAGCTTGTAAGTCAGAAGGGACTGAGCCCTAACCTAGGCTTTGCTCTTACTATTGTCTTACCTCGAGCAACTTAATTGTGAAGGACTCAATTTCTTCATCTGTAAAATGGACCAATAATACCTCCTCTGTAGGTATCTTGGGCAGCTCAGGTTCTCTTTCAGGCAAGTAGAAAGGGGACCCCTGGTTATTGCTTCCTCCACGACTTCTCCAGCATGCAAGGCTTCAATGCCTCAGAACACTTCTCTGGTGGCTTTTTTTTTTCCTAGGGTCCATCCAGTGGAGCAGAACTTTCTGGCCAGGAATACACAAGCACCCCCCCAACACACACACACACACACACACACACACACACACACACACACGCACACACATCCCCTTCTCCGGTAGACCCAGCTTTGCTCCCATTTCTGGGAAAGAGTGGCCCCTGTATCCAAACCACCAGCTGGACAAGAACACAGCCTGCCTCAGGGTGAGTCGAACCAGGGGCTCACGGGCCACCAGGCCTTCCTCCTACTGTCTAGTTTCTGGTTCTCTGATCCTTGGGTGTCAGCTCCCCACTTGGACAGCTCCTCCCATGCTCCTGTTCCAAGGCTTAATACTCCTGGTCTCATCACTGACGCCTTAATCCTCTCTATCCCAGTTACAACAAACAAACAGGAAAAAATGGCTTGCATCATCCACCACCTTCCTGACCAATTACTGGGCTCCAAGAGTAGAAATGTACTATGATTGGCCAAGCTTGGATCAGGTGATCATGCCTCGGCCAACCACTGTTAGCAAGATGGCTGCTTCCATCCAGCTCACCTAGCCAGAATGGAAATAGGCAGTTCTTTGCACAGAAAAAGAAGAGGTGAAAGAGTCTAGGCAGATTAATAAAGATCATTTATCTATCAAATCATTCCCATCTGATCCTGATGCCCTATTACTGAATTTGCACCCTGTCACCTCCCATCCCCTACCCTGGTGCTTAGATCTCTACTCCCTACCCACTGGGCACAGCTGGCCTGATGAATCAGCCCCACTTGCAGGCCTGTTGGGTTTTCAGAGTTCAAGAAGGCCCTCCCTTTTCCAACAACTTTAAATATCTTCCCTCCTCTGCCTGTGGTGTCAGCAATTTCGCTCTGGGAGATCCGCTTTTTAGCTTAACAGGACTTACTTCCATTAAAATGCACATCCCTTTGTGAGCAGGTACTGTGTGAACAATTATGTATGCTTTAATGCTAGTGGCTTTTCAGCTTTTTCTTATTTGGGCAGCAGAAAGGAGGGAGAGGCCACAGAGGTCTTGCTTGAGGGTGTGTGGGAGAGAGAAAGGACCACATAGGGTGGGGACGCTGACAATCCTCCTGAGGTCACAGTCTGTTCCGAGTGAGTCCAGGCCACGTCTGGAAGCCTTGGCTGCTCTTACTTTATCTTGGAGAAGCAGTAGCTATTTTCCCTTTTTTTCTCTCTCCAATGTTTGAATTAACTGTGTGTGTATGTGTTGGGGGGTGGTATTGGGATTGAACCCAGAGGCATTCTACCTCGGAGCTATACTTCCAGCCCTATTTTATCTTTTTTTTTTTTAAACAGGGTCTTGTGAAGTTGCGGAGGGCCTCACTACGTTGCTGAGGCTGGCTTCCAACCTGTGATCCTCCTGTCTCAGCCTCCCAAGTACTGGGATTACGGGTATGTGCCACTGAGTCCAGCTAGGCCTGCAGTTTTTTAGAAGGGGTGTCAGTGAGTGTGTGGAGGATAACCGGGCCAAGGCAGGAGTGGCACTGGGGACACAGAAGGGCTGGGTGGGAGAGGTCACTCAGGGACCAGGAGGAGGCCCTGACACCATAGCACCTCCTTCTCCTCACCTGAGCCTTCCAGCTATTTCCAACAAAGCCAACTGTGAGCTCCTGGGATCAGGCCCAAGGGAGGGAAGAGCGGCCTGGGAACCAGAAACCTGGCTCGGGGCCCAGCTGTGTGACACCTGAATCTTGGGGAGGGTGGCTGAGGGGCCAGGCCCCTGGGGCCTCCTGGGACAGCTGGGGACAGGGAGGGCAGCTCAGATTTCACCACTGCTTGGTGTGTGACCTGGGCTCCAACAGGGTAGCAGAACGATGCCAGGCCCTGGACACCACAGGGTGATACTGTTCTCCAAGAAATTGCCATCCTTACCCTACTCTATGGCCTGGAGTTTGGGTCATGTAAACCGAGAGATAAAGGGATCTTAGCCAAGCTCCAGGACAGAAACCTAAAGAATTAGATTAAGAGGAGGAATATGAGGCATGTGTATACATCTGTGCTTGTGTGTGCACCTATGTGTACACCTGTGTGTGTGTGTACATGTGCACGTGTGCACACAGGTTGGGGACAGGTACCATGGGGCGCCAGTAGCTTCATTTGTTTTCAATTTATTAGCTATGTGACCTTGGTCTCTTGGGCCCTGATTCACCTGTTTTTTTTTACTCAAAGGTTTGGACTAGATGGGCGGTTTCCAACTTTCACTGAATATCAGCATTACCTGAGATTTGATTTAAAAAACTCAATTCCTGGCTCTACCAGAGACTTACTCATTCAGCATCTCTGGGCCTGGGGTCCTGGAATCCGCGCTTGTAACAGATTCGGGATCTCAGGACATCAGGACGTTTTCGTGTGTGGCTAATGTGAAAGGCCTGCGAAGCCTCTGGTGGAAGACAGGGAGGCTGGTCCAGAAAAGTGGGAGGGGCCACAGAGGGGGAACCAATCAGTAGCCGGGAAGAGAAAGGAGGAATTAGAGAGGGGGAACCAATCAGTAGCCAGGAAGAGGGCGGAGGCCCCAGAAAGGGGAACCAATTAGGATCCTTCTTGTGAGGGACCCAGAAGCTCTAGTCTAGATAGGCCCAGAGCTGAGACTGGGATCCCAGGAAGGGAAGTCTCTATATTTTGGCTGAGGCTATTCGCATGCCTCTTCCAGCACTGTAATGCAAGCAGAGGAGCCATCCCCTCTGGGGTTCAGGAAAAGGGTTAGCACATGCTCCCTCTCTGCCTCAAGGCTCAGTGGGTGGAGAAGCTGCCTAGCCCGGAGGGGCACCCTAAATCCTGCACACCCTAAATGGCCATGGGGAATAAATAGTGCTGGGGTCCAGTCCACTCCCACTGCATCTGACTCAATTTGGAGGATGAAAGAGTCCCAGTTCACCGCTTCCTGGCCCTGTGTCCATGGGCAAGGCGCCCAGCCTTTCTGACTCGGTTGCCTTCTCTGTATAATGGGAATAAAAATTACACCTGCCCTGCCCTGCCCGCCTGGGGTTACTGTGGGCATTGCCTCAGATGAGGGTGGTGGCCCTGCTGTCACCTTCAGTGTGCTGTGCAGTCAGTGGGGAGCGGGCACTCCTGGAACCCCAGAAGGAAGGGACTGATGCCCCTCGCCCGCAGGAGCTTCTTTTGTATGTGTGTATGTGGTGCCGGGGATTGAATCCAGAGGCATTCTACCTTTGAGCTACACCCCCAGCCTTTTTTATTTTTTTTTATTTTGAGACAGCGTCTCACAAAGTTGCCAATGTTGTCCTCGAACCTGCAATCCTCCTATCTCAGCCTCCCAAATACTGGTATTACAGGTGTGTGCCATTATGCCTGGCTCCAAGTGACCCTTTCTTTAAGTTCTTAGCTGGTCATAGGTCATCTCCCCCTTGACATACCCCATATCAGAGGTCACACACATTGTATGAACTTGGTGTGGTCCTTCCACATTTAAACATTTTTTTCACATGTAAAAAAAATGTGCCCATGGAAAATATATGGTATTGTGTGAGCATGTGTATGTGTGTGGCTTATGTTATACACAGAGTGTCACAATTACATGTCATACAGCAAAATGCTTCTTTTAAACTCCAGGTTGCGTGTTTGAGATCTAATTAGGTCATTCCTTTTATCTGCCATGTAGTGTTCCACCTGGGGTCTCTCCCGTGTGTCATCTGTGTAGCCTGACTTTAAAATCATCGCACAGCTGAATCGCGCCTTTGCTTACCCTAGGCAGGCAGATGGGCCGTGCTTGGCTGCAAGCCCAGAGAGTAGGTAAGAAACAGAGGCTGTGAGGGTGCCTGAGGGCGAGTTGTCACCTCTGGGCCCAGAGGGAGCATCCCTCTGCCTGGCCACACCAGGTCCATCCACAGCCTATGGGAAGAAGAAAAAGAAGAAGAGAGAGAGGGGGAATGCAAATACAGAGAGAGGAGAATGCAGGAGGGAGCAGCCCTGCCCTGAGCTAACCTCACACTTCTGTCTGGGGAAAATGGAGGAGGAAGTTGGGAGTGGAACTCCTGTCACCCAGGGAAGGAGCCGAGTGCCCTGCTGCCAGAGGAGACCTTGCTTGGCTGCCCTCTTAGTGCATTAGCACCACCCACACCACTTGCAGGTGAGGGTCAAAGACCTTGGTCCAAAGTCAGGATGGGCTATTTCATTTGCAGGGCCCAGTGCAAAATGAAAATTCAGGGCACATATTCAAAAAGTATTAAGCATGCATTAAGTCAAAGGTGTGGAGACCCCGGAAAAGATAGGAGCATGTGTAACTCCATCTTGTTTTAAGCTGCTTTATTTTGTAAGAAAGTTGCAGCCTCAGTCCAAACAGGGGTAACTTAGAGTTCAAAAATTCCTGCTGACTGGGTCGTGCTGACCTAAAACCCAAGCCTGCTATGCTTATCAATAACTGTAGACATTTGCTAATGTGAACACCCATGTCCCCGTGTCTTGCTTGCTTTGCAGAAGACTTGTACGTGACTGCTCACACGCCACCGGCGACCATCTGCACATAGTCTTTTTCCTTATAAACCCCCTCCTCCCCTGGGTTGGGCACGGAGTGCCTCAGTTGTCTGATTTCAGACCTGAGCCTTCATCCCGGCCGGTAAATAAAGGCTTCTAATTTGCTTTTAAAACTTCTCTGGTCTCTCTGGTTTTTGTGACAACTCGGTTATGGCAAGTTAGCCTATTACAAAGGCAGGCTCCTTCAAAGCGTGTGGCCTTTTGTGACTACACAAGTGGCATCCCCAGGAAGCCCCAGGAAGTCCTGCCTGAAACTGTCTCCCTGCGGAGTCCTGTCCTGGAGTCCTGTCCTGGGGTGGGAGCGAGTATGCAAAGCTCAGCGACTGTCACTTTGGAAGCCACTCAGGGTCTTCTGGGGTCCTCAGGCTGGGCCACGGAGGTCACTGCCCTGATTTGTCCCCTGTGAGGTGGCAGCTGGGGTCAGGAGAGGCTGCGGTGCCAGCACTGGCTCAGAAGGCCAGGGCCAGGGCCTCCCTCATCCCTGATTGACCCAGTAACTATTACTTAGCTTCTCCATGCCTCAGTTTCCTTATCTGAGACGAGGTGTCTGCTTCACAGGATGGCTCAAGGATTAATCCCAACGCACTCTATGGACAGCTTAGGACAGTCCACAGTGCCCGATGCCAGATGGTCTTTGTTGATATTAGATATTCCTTCCTGGAAGAATTGAATGGGGGAGGGGAGTAGGCAAGGTGGAGAAAGCTCTGGATCCAGAATCAGGATCCCCAGGGTCCTAGCTCCCGCTCTGTCCCTTCCAGCTTAACAATTCGGTTTTCCAGGAATTCTGCCCCTCCCCTCACTGCTGTTCTCAGCATTTGTTTTCTCCAAGGTGCATGAAGTTCTTTCCCCCATCTGACTACAAATCTTTCTGCTTTAATTAAAGTCCACTTCTTGTTCTGCCCTTTCTGTGAAAACAACTGGCCGGTGACTCATTTTATAGACTAAGAAACTGAGGCATCTGAGGCATCTGCTCTCCAGGGGGAACAATCCCCGTCCCTTTAAGGTCCCTTTCGTTGGCCCTTCCCGCACCCCCCAGGAATCTGCGCCCTCCCCATTTATAGACCCACTGGGCAGTCCCGCCAGCGCGCTGAGCTTGTCTTTCACGTCCATCTGTCCATTCAGCACTCTGTAGCCTACAGGGAGCGGGTCTTGTCATCTTGTTTGATGGCTGGAGAAGCGGCTCGGGGAGCTTGGGGGGCAGGGAGTGAGAGAAGCACCTTCGGGACCCTCTGACGCTTGGGCAGAGCCTCTGCCCATGGCCCAGCTGCCCCAGAGAAGGGCTTTGCCCCCCGCTCTTACCAGCCCCGTCTCCCCGATTCCGGCAGGATGCAGAGTGGCCCCGCTAACCCGCCCCTGGTGCGTGCACATCTCCGCTTACAGCAGCTGCTGCCCAGGAGGACTTGGCGAATGCAAATAGGTTCTGAGCGACCTTGTAAGGGGCCGATCCTCAAGCCCTTCCACTGGGGCCCTGGTCAGCTTTGACATGGTTACAATTATAAGACAGTCTCAGTATTTGTGAGGGGATTACTTGATATCCACACCCCAGCTCAGACACGATGCTTGAGGCGGTGACAGGGGCTGACCTGACCACATGTTTGCCCACCACCTCATTCACTGCCTGGCACCTGGAGGCGTTCAGTGCTTGTTTGACTGGTGAACAAATAGATCCACTGTGAGTTATTTAAAGTAAACCTCTGGCCGGGCACAGTGGTGCACACCTGTAATCCCAGTACTTGGGAGGCTGAGACAGGAGGATCACAGGTTCAAGGAGAGAGCCTCAGCAACTTAGTGAGACCCTCAGCAACTCAGCAAGACTCTGTTTAAAAAAAAAATTAGAGCCAGGCGTGGTGGTGCACGCTTGTAATCCCAGTACTTGGGAGGCTGAGACAGGAGGATCTGGGTCGCGGCCAGCCTCAGCTACTTAGTGAGGCCCTCCGCAACTTAGTGAGACCCTGTTTCAAAATAAAGAATAAAAAATAGGGCTGGGGTGTAGCCTGGAGGTAGAATGCCCCTGGGTTCCATCCCCAGTACTGAAAAAAAAAGAAAGGAAAATAGAAAGGAAGGGTTGGTGCCAAGTGCTGTGTGCATGTACGTCACTATCACTATGATTTACATTATGATGTGAGACTATAATGCACCAATAAAGGTATATACATAAAAAAGGAAGGGCTGGAGGTATAGCTCAGAGGTAGAATGCCCTGGATTCAATCCCCAGTACCCCCCCAAAAGTAAAGTAAACCTTTGGCAAATGTGGCCTTTTGACTTTTTTTTTTTCTTGTTAGTACTGGGGATTGAATCCAGGGGCATTCTACTCTGAGCTACACCTCCAGCCCTTTTTATTTTGAAACAATTTTCACTAAGTTGCTGAAAGTTTCACTAAGTTGCTAAGGCTGTCCTCGAACTTGCTATTCTTCTTTCTCAGTCTCCCAAGTACTGGGATTACGAGCATGCGCTACCATGCCCAGATGGGCTTTTGACTTTTATTAACATATTCCTGGAGGCACATCTGTCATAGGGTTATTCTGAAGTACTCTGAAGGGTACTGCTTTAGAAACATGCTATTTTAGGTATGATGTTGTCAGAAGCAAATTTCTATGGTGTCATAAAAAAAGACACATATCTGAAAGCAGCTTGGCAAGGCAAATTTTACTTTTTGCAAAAAGGGATCCTGCCACCCGTAAGTCAGGCGTGCAGGAACAGCATGGCAGAAAACTGCTGGGCGTTTTATTTCCAGCGCGGGGCTTCTGTGCTGTGCTCCTATTGGTGGGAACATAGCCTCACAATCTTCACACCATTGGCTGCAGGGGATGCCAGGGGAGGGGTTGGCACTCACAATTTCCAAGAAATGCTATCTTTACAAAAATACAAAGTTACACAATGGCAGTTTTACAAAATGGAGCCCAAGTCACGCTATTCCTTTGATAGAAAAGATCTAATTATATTCTCACAATGTGATGCTCATGGTGAGAAGGAGGAGGAGGCAGGGGAAGGGGCTGGAGAGAGCAGGGTGCTGGGATCTGTTGTAGACCCAACTGTCCACAGAGCCCTGCAAAAAAGCGTGGATTTGAATAGAAGCTGCTGTTAAGAGTGACTCATGTCTTGGGGCATCCCAGGTGAGGAGCAGGATTCAGAGAAAAGAATCCCTGGAAGTCGCAGGTCCTTTGTGAGCCAGTGGGAACTCTGCTCACCATCAGTGAATTACAAGCTCATCAGGCTCAGAGCCTGTGCCAGAGTTATCTGGACAGCGGTGGCCGCTTTCAAAGAAAAGGGCTTGCTCCAGAGGAGAGCAGCTGAGCGTCCCGGCGAGCAGGGGTTACAGGCAGAAGTGCGAGACGGTCCAGCTCCAGCAGCGCCGCGGTTCATTTCTTCCTCTCTCTGTTCCTTGATTTCTCCATGTGGAGACTGGAGTGATAAGATGCCTTCCCAGGCGGGCTTGAAGAACTCACCTGTATAAACGCTAGAGCAGATAGACGGCGCCCTGTCCTGCCTCTCGGCTCCCAGCGGGGCCCTTTGCTTCTCACTCATCCACAGCAAGAGCTCACTAGTCCCCGGCACTAGACACGAGGGTACCCAGAGGAGGAGCACCCAAGCTGTCCAGGTATGATAGGGAGAGACCCCTAACCCAGGAGGCAGAGCCTCAGGTCTGAGTCTGTGCTCCTGCTGTCTGGGGCCACGTTGCTTTATCTCATAGGCCTCAGTTTCCCCAAGTGCACAGGGAGGGTGGGCTTGGCAATCTCTAGGTGATCCTCCTACTCAGCTTGTAGACAGGGACTGAGACAGCTACAGAGAAATCCCCTGTGGCTGTAGGTCATGAGCCACAGAGACAGCTGGCCTGCCTTGCCCGAAGCTGTGCAGGGAATGGGCAGCAGAAGCCCGCATGTTCCAAAATGGCCAAGGTCAGTGCTAGGGCCTGCCTCCTCCAAGGTGACCAGGCCAGGTTCTTCACAGTGGGGGGGGGGGCTGAGTGTGCCTGACCAGGAGGGAGAGGGTGTGTACAGCGTGTTGAGTGGACGGTGAGGTTGTCGCCAGTCGTAAGCCAGAGGCCTGACTCTGGAGATCCAGCAAATCAGGTTCAGCCACTCACCCCCAAAACCAAACAGCAGAGGTCATGGGGAGAAGCAGGAAAGGAACTGTAATCAGTGTGGGAAGACCAGGGGACCCAGGCCCTTAGCCCTGTCTTCCGGGGCTGACAGTGACTTTGAGGTTTGACAGAAAGGGGAATGGGTTGGGGTTTTGCATAGCTGGAGGCTTCTCACAGCTGTCAAAGCAGGTGATCTTGATCAGGTGTGGTCCCCTCCATCATTATCTCAGGTGTGGACAGGTGGGGCCTTGTCTGCAGAAGAAAGTGGCTGTTCCCGGGGTGGGGGGGTAGCTTGGACTCATCACGAGATGTTTATTGATCAGACCTGCTGTTCCTGGGATCCACGGCAACTCAGAGCCAAGGAGACGGGTGCAAAATGGAGGCAGAGATGCCAGGTCTTTAATCCTATTTTTAGCCACCCATAGGACAGGCAAAGGTGAAGAGTCTAAGTCCTTGTTACAAGGGGGTTGGAGGGGCCCCTGGGAGAGGCAGAGGAAGCATGCTTCTAGAAGGGGCTTGTCTTGTTTCCTCCCAATTCCGGTTTCCACCTCCAGCTCTGGGATTAATTGTAAAGCTTATTTTAGGGGCCACCGCACCTCTGCTGGCCTTGCCCCTACCCCTCTCCAGGCCACCACCACCCTTCATACTGCCCCCTTCAAATGCGGCTCCTTCCTCCTGCATCAGGCCTTACCTAGTCTGTGCACCTTTCCCTCCACATTCTGAGGAACTAGGTCCTAAATAGTATTAACTCATTTTATTCAAAAGCATGTAATAAGCCGGGTGCGATGGTGCACACCTATAACCCCAGCTACTCAGGAGACTGAAGCAGAGGATCCCAGGCTCAAGGCTACCCTGGGCAACTTAGTGGAACCTGTCTCAAAATAAAAAACAAGCCGGGCGTGGTGATGCACACTTGTAATCCCAGTACTTGGGAGGCTGAGACTAGAGGATCTAGTTTCAAAATAAAATTTTTGTTTCAAAATAAAAATAAAGTAGGGCTGGGGGTGTAGCTGAGAGGTAGAATGCCCCTGTGTTCAACCCTCAGTACTACAAAAAAAATTTTTTTTAAGAAAATAAAAAGGGAGCCGGGCATGGTGGTGCACACCTGCAATCCCAGTACTTAGAAGGCTGAGACAGGAGGGAGGCAGGTTCCAGGCCAGCTTCAGCAACTTAGTGAGGCCCTCAGCAATTTAGTGAGACCTGTTTCAAAACTACAGGGCTGGGGTGTAGCTGAGAGGTAGAATGTCCCTGGGTTCCATCCCTAGTACCACAAAAATAAATAAATAAATAAATAAATAAATAGGGGTTAGGGACATAGCTCAGGAGTAAAACATCCCTGGGTTCAATCCCCAGTGAACCCCCCAAGGAAAAAAAGAGCATTTAAGGAGTTCTGTTCCAGGAACTCTTGGGTGCTGATGTAATGAACAAGACAAAGGACCCTGGCTAAGGGAGAGGGAGCGGAGAAGGGTGGTTAGTGCAGCACGTTTCCAGCATGGGCATCCGTAGGGAGTTACCTGAGCATCCTTCACAATGCAGACTCTCATTCAGCAGCGCTGGGTGGGCCCTGACGTTCCAACAAGCGAGGCCCAGGGTTGCTGAGCCACAGTTTGAGTGGCAAAGACCTTATGGGTATCCCTCCCAGGAGGATTACAGTCTGAAAGAGAGCTCCCTGAGACAGCAATGACTGAGCCAAAGGAATGAGTATCTAATAGTAGAGCCCTGGAGTGGTACTGGGGGTGGCGGGTGGGGACTTGAGGACTCTAGGGGTTTTGGCCTGGCCTTCTGGGAGGCTGCTTTCTTTGCCTTTGTATAAAGTTGGCTAACGCTTCCCAGCCCTAGCTCCTTAGCTCCCTGCTGCTCCTGCTCAGCCGGCCTGTGGGTGAGAACATCTGGAAAGGATTCCCTGGAACTGGAGGGCATTTCCAGGCAAATGAAGCTCCGTCAGCCCAGCCGGGAACACCCACCGGCCATCTGCTAGAGTCCTCACAGAGTGTGTGCGCAAGAAACTGGCAGTTTCCAGCTCCTCCAAGAGAATGTCTGTGAGTGTCCCTGGTCCTGCCCTGGGCACAAGAGGGGAAGGCCTCTGCTGCTGGGACCCCCGGGGAGCCCGGGCTCCTGAGTGACCCACCCTCCCAGAATGCAGCAAGCCCCCCTCCCTGCACTGGGGGGGCTTGCGCCTCAGAATTCCAAAGATGCCCCAGGGTCTTTCTAGAACAGCGACTGAGGCAGAGGCTGCCCTGTTTGTCAGAATCACCAGCCCAGAATTTTCTCATCCCTTTAGGCAAATTTGTCCAACCTAACCTGTGTTCTGCCTGTGTCTTATTCTGGTATAAATGCCCACCTCTCTCTCTCTCTCTCTCTCTCTCTCTCCTTGTGGTACTAGGGATTGATCCCAGGGATGTTCTACCTCTGAGCTTCACCCCCAGCCTATTGTACTATTGTATTTTTTCTTTTGAAACAGGGTCTCGCTAAGTTGCTGAGGCTGACCTCAAACCTACCATCCTCCTGTGCCAGCCTCCCAAGTACTGGGATTACAGAAATGTACCACTACTCTAGGCTACAGTGTGACCTCTTGCTCTCTCTCTCTCTCTCTCTCTTTTGGTGCTGGGGATTGAACCCAGGGCCATTCTACCTCTGAGCTACACCCCCAGTCCTATTTTTTTCCTTTGAAACAAGGTCTCACTAAGTTGCTGAGGCTGGCCATGAACCTGTGATCCTCCTGTCTCAGCCTCCCAAGTACTGGGATTACAAGTATGTGCCACCATGCCACCACGGCCAGCTAGCATGGCCTCTCTTGAGCCACATGGGGACACTATGAAACTGCTTTTTTTCTCACCTTCACAGCTAAGAGAGGTCAGGTTACCTGCAAGAAGTAGTAGACCCAGGACTTGGACCCAAAGTCACCTGACACCAAAGCCCAGGGTTAAGGGTTAAGCAGTTTGTCACTCCCTACATATTCTGAGAGCAGATGTGCAGCCACAGGGGCCGGCAGGATAGACAAGAACTTGGAGTCCTGCTTGCTCCCCCACTCTGTGCAAGCTCCTGGCCGGGTGTGCCCAGCCACATTTGTCATTCACAGCTGCCTAAGACCAGGCAGCCCTGTTGATGAGGGTGACAAATGACTGTCATCACGTCTGGGAGTTACTCAGCACTAAGGATGGGTGTCCTGGTGTGATGTCCCCATTACCAGCAATTGCAAAGGGCAAAATGTTTAATCCCAAACCAGGAAGCCCTGGGACTGGCTTGGAAACTCCCAGGGGATTCTGGGAACAGCGTGTCCAGGCAGGGGGTGTGGAGGTGGAACAGCCAGGACTTGGGGTCAGCTCTCTAAGGGGTCTGCAGCATCTCTGCCCTCCATCCCCTAGCCCCAGGGGGATTTGGGGGAAGACGGAAGGGGGAAGATGTCACTGGATTCTGCAGCCTGGTGTCCACCCCTGCTACGTTGTACTCTCCCCACCATGGCTGTCTCTCTCTCCTCCTTCCTAGCCTGGGGGCCCCAGCCCTGGAGCTGTGCTGAGCTGGCAGGTGGGTTAGCAAGTCTTGATGTGTAGACCGTGTGCCAACCCCATTGAAACAGACCCCGCGGGCCTCTCAAGGCCTCCCTGCCTCCCGCCCTCCCAGCAGTCCCGTGGGACCGGTCAGCTCCACGGGCACTGCAGTGGCCCTGCCTGCACCCCCCGCTGCCCTCTTTGTCTACAGTGCCCTTGGTAGCAAACCTGAGCCGGCGGGTGTGACCAGGGAAAGAGGGCTCCTCCGCCGCGATTTGCCAAGAGATTAAGGGCCCCTGAGGAATGGCCTTTATTACTGGATTTCAGTTTCACAGCTTCGGGAGGTTGGAGATAGCTCCTGTTCCCCAGAGACAGCAAAGGTTCTGTAAAAGTCAGTCATAGGGCAGGACAGACATTGTCATTTTAAGGGCGGTGCCACCTCGCCTCTGGAGGAGGAAAAGTCAGGCCTGGACTCGCATCCTGGCCAGGATGTCTCAGGATGCCTGAAGACAGATCCAGCCATGGACTCCCTGTGTGTCTCCAGGACAGGGAGGGACCTCTTTGGGCCTCCGATGGAAAAAAAGAGGGGTGATTTCAGAAGTACAGAAAGATGGTGAGAGAAGTAAGATAGATCAGGGAGGTGATTGCAGGTTGGAGAGAATCAGGACAGGGTTCTGGGAAGTGGGCAGTTTGGGGAGATTGGACAAGCTTGGGTGAGCTGCCTCCAGAGGGTGACGCGCCACTCTCCAAGGGCTTCCCCCATTATCTCCTGCCCCTTCCTCCTAGCATGGGGCCCTGGCCTCTGCTGAGCTGGCAGGCAGGTTAGCAAGTCTTGTGCCAACCCCAGGGAGGTAGACCACCCAGGTCTCCAAAGTCCGGCCTGTCTCCCGCCCCTCCAGTGCTGCCCCATGCCCCCACAGGGGCTGCTCGGCGCTCACCTGCAGGCTCCGCTTCCAGTCCCCTTCCCGGGTTGGGGCGTTCGTGGGGTTGGGGAGGTTCCACATGGCCACTTGTCATCTTGGCTCTTTGGCAGCCATCCTTCTCCTTGGCCCCAGCTCCAGGCTCGGGTTTGGATCCAACTCTACAGGTCACTAGATCTACACCTGCCTTCTCCCCTGAGTCCCAAGCCTTTTATAAAATGAGTGTAACAGTGGTGCCTCCCCCCATGGCTCTTTGAGGATTAAATGAGACACCTGACTCCCCAGCCCACCAGTGGACATGGCAGGCATCCCATGATTGTCAGATAGCTCCCCCAACCCCGCCATGGGCCCCCTGACTTAGGCAGTTAAGTAGACTTGTTAGCTAAGGTATACGGAGGGACACCCGCCGCCACCTCAGCAGTAAAGGGGATGGGGTGTTATCTACTGAGAGCTGTCAGAGGGCCAGACCCTTGGCACGCAAGACACGTCATCCTCACATATCCTGCAAGGAGGGTTTGATTATCCCTGTTTCAGAGATGAGGAAGCAGAAGTCCTGGCCTCTTCAGTATCCTGTTTGGTCCCCCGGCTGGAGAATGGTGGAGCCCAGATTGAATCCAGCCCCGATTCCCAAGCCAGATGGATTCTTTCCACCACCCCACTCTGTAAGATGCGGTGTCACTCAAGGGACATGTGGCTGAAGGCCAGTGGATCAGGCGAGCACGGATTCTGGAGGCAAAGTCCCCAAAATGTCAAAGCCAGGGGAGCTAGCCATGCTCAGGTAAACACAGAGACCAAGAGGAAGAAAAGGAGATGCTGGGCCACCCTGGCCAGGTGTGTGGAGGGAGCGGAGCTCATGCGACTCCTTCTGGACGGCACATTTCCCCACCCTAACAGCGGCCCAAAGGAGACACTGTTTACTCTACAAAAATCCAGCACATACGCACGACCAGACAAGGTTTCAGGGCACCCAGGCCCCAGAATATTTCCAAATCAAACTCTCTCTCCCAGAATCCCAAGAACAGGTCAGCAATGAACATAGACTTGCCCGAGGTCAAAGACACTATTCCAGGTATGAATCTTATTGGTAACCAGGTGACACTTGAAGCGGCCCAGAAATTGGGGCGAGAAAAGTCCCTGGCTGTTATTATTTAGTACAGCCTGCGAGGAAGAAAGGCCTCTTTGTAGAGAGCCATGAAAGGGACCCAGATAGAGGCAAGCCCCTGCCCTGGCGAGCAGAGATCATCTCTGCCATCAGCCTCATTGTTCTGCGGCATTTCGCCGCGGCACCAACACAGCAGCTACAGAGTTCTCAACTCGCAGCTAAGGACCCAGCTGTCATCGCTTCCAGCCATTGTTATTTAGAAACACTTTAACAAGCAGTATCTTCACTTTCACTATCCCCCTCCCCCTTTCTGTTGGTTATCTTTTCTTTTAAAATTTTTTTCTCCTGGGAACAAGGTAATCCTCTAACACGGTTTGCATCGAAGGCCAGAACTTCACTGAAGTGCTGCTGAGGGGCCTCGTGGACCCGGAAAGGTCTCGTGTCCCCAAAAAGAGCATAAACTCAGGTGGTCATCAGCGCCATGCACCCCCCAGATAAGGCCAGAGCCCCAGGGACAGTCCCCTGCCACCCTGCTCCACCCGACTCATCTGGCCTCCTGGCTCCTGTGCCCGCACAGAGCTTGGTGGTGAGGCGCTTTCCACCCAGGGGTGGGGACCAGAATGCTCACGGGGGGGGGGGGCATATGCAAGGGCAGGGATCTCTCCTGGCCTAGCCCCTCCCAGGCCTGTGCCCACCTCCTCTGCACCCCCAGACTCCTCCTCTGTAACCTCCTAAGCCCTGACAGTCTACTCCCAGACCAATCCCTTTCTAGAACCCCAATTTTGAAACAAATGTGCCTCCCCAGGAAAAACTAGGGGAACACTGGGGGAGGCACAGGGTTTGGGTGGTCCATTTCTTTTTTTTTTTTTTTTTGTGGTACTAGGGGTTGAACGCAGGGGCATTCTACCTCTGAGCTACAGCCCCAACCCTATTTTATTTTGAAACAGGGTCTCACTAGGTTGATAAGAATCTTACTACTTGCTGAGCCTGTCCTCCAACCTCCAGTCTCAGCCTCCCAAGTACTGGGATTACAGGCATGCGCCACCACACCTGGCTTGGGTGGCCCATCTCTGGGGTAGGTCTGGGAAGACGGACCAGGGTGAGAGGAAATGACCTTGTGGGGCAGGAGCCTGAGCCTGTGTGTGCACGTGGCACCCACCAAGACTCCCTCTGAGGAAACCATTCCTCCACCAAACGCTCCTTCCTGCCTTCCTCCTAGAACCAGGCCCACCATTTGCAGCAACCTGCTGGGTCCCTGCCCCCAGACCCTCCTCAGATCCTTCAAACCCAACACCTCCCAAACCACAGCCTCTCCACCCACCAAGGCAATTAATTCCCTGTCATCTGCCAGGAGTGCAGAAGTCCCCAGAGCCCATCCGGGCATGGACAGCCAGCCCTCCAATGACAGACCCTCTCCGCGGAAGCAGAGTCCAGCAAGAGCAGGTCCAAATGGCTGGAGGATGGTTCTGGGGACCCTAGGTGGGGTTCGGGGGACCTCTGGGTAGGAGCCCAAGTGGGAAGACTGTGGCTAAGGAGCTGGAAAGAGCCAGCCAGGGTCACAGGCAGCCCCTGGATTCCTCCTGGGGAGATAAGGAGTCCTGAGGGGTTCCTGGGGCTGGGAGGGGACCGCAGGAGATGACATTCCCTCTCTGGGTTCAGAATCACCTCTGCCACCCACCCCCACTCCCAGAGAGGCCACGGGGAATTCTTCATTCCCCTTTCCTTGTCAGGGCTCAGCCCTGCCCACCTCTCCCTCCAGCTCCCTTCCACCACCAGACATCAGTCTTTTTTTTTTTTTTTTTTGCTGTACCAGGGATTGAACCCAGGGGCATTCTACCTCCGGGCTACACCCCCAGCCCTATTTTTTATTCTTTATTTTGAAACAGGGTCTCACTAAGTTGCAGAGGGCCTCACTAAGTAGCTGAGGCTGGCTGCAAACCCGTATCCTCCGGTCTCAGCCTCCCAAGTACTGGGATTACAAGCGTGCACCACCACGCCCGGCCGGATGTCAGTCTTCTGAACCCTCCTTCATCACAGCCTCTGCCTGGCCCCAGACTGCCAGTCTTGTCTGTGGGTAAACACTCTCGTGGCCCAGCAGCCCCAGACCCCGGACCATGCCTGTCCCTCCAACATGGCCCCAGCATGAGCTTCCGCTTCACCACTCTGGTCTCCCCATAGACCCCAGGCCTCCCTGTGTGCTGCTCTCCGTCCTCCTTCACAGCCTTCCTGCTCTAGCCTGCCCAGCCACGGCTTCCGCCCCACTAACCATGCAGGAGCCAGTTGTGAGGTGGGTGACATGCTGTGGGGCACTTGGAATGTGGCTAGTGCCACCGAGGAAGGAAAATTTGAACTTGATTTACACTAATCTAAATTTTTTTTTTGCAGTACTGAGAATTGAGCCCAGGGGCATTTTACCTCCAATACACCCCCAGCCCTATTTTATTCTTTATTTTGAAACAGGGTCTCACTGAGTTGTGGAGGGCTTCACTAAGTAGCTGAGGCTGGCCGCGAACCTGTAATCCTGTCTCAGCCTCCCAAGTACTGGGATTATAAGCATGCACCACCATGCCCAGTGCTAATCTAAATTTTAAAACTGATATCTTGATTGTGTTATTAGAAAACTTTTAAATACAGAGCTGGGCCAAAAAAAAAACAAAGAAGAAAATTTATAAATACATTTGGAACAATTTGGGTATGTGGACCTACCTTTTTAACTTTAACGTTAAAACTGGTGTGGTCAATGAAATCCTCACTCCTGTATTTGGCATCCACAGGGAGATGTGGTGTCAGTATAAAATACGCACTGGAGCTGGGTGTGGTGGCGCACACTTGTAATCCCAGTACTTGGGAGGCTGAGACAGGAGGATCCGGGTTCACGGCCAGCCTCAGCTACTTACTGAGGCCCTCCGCAACTTAGTGACCCTGTTTCAAAATAAAGAACAAAAAAATAGGGCTGGGGGTGTAGTCTGGAGATAGAATGCCCCTGGGTTCAATCCCCGGTACCGCAAAAAAAAAAAAAAAAAAATATATATATATATATATATATATGCACTGGATTTTCAAGACTTAGTACAGAAAAGAAAGAATAAAATAGCTCATTCATGATTTTTACTGATTATGTGGTGAAATGATCATATGGAGGCATTAATACAAAGATCAAAGAGCAAAAACAAATCTTAAAATTAATTTCATCTAGCTGGGCATGGTGGCGCACTCTTGTAATCCCAGTACTTGGGAGACTGAGACCGGAAGATCGCAGGTTCGTGACCAGCCTCAGCTACTTAGTGAGGCCCTCCGCAACTTAGTGAGACCATGTTTCAAAATAAGGAGTAAAAAATAGGGCTGGGGGTGTAGCTCACAGGTCGAATGCCCATGGGTTCAATCCCCGGTACTGCAAAAAAAATTAATTTCACCTGTTTTTTTTTACTTTTCCAATGTGGCTACTAGAAAATTTTAAATTAGCCAGCATGGTGGTGTACTCCTGTAATCCCAGTATTTGGGAGGCTGAGACAGGAGGATTGCAGGTTCAAGGACAGCCTCAGCAAGTAGTAAGACTCTCATCAACCTAGTGAGACCTTGTTTCAAAAATAAAAACAAGCCGGGCGTGGTGGCGCACACTTGTAATCCCAGTACTTTGGGAGGCGGAGACCCGAGGATCCGGGTTCGCAGCCAGCCTCAGCTCTCTCTCTCTCTCTCTCTCTCTCTCTCTCTCTC
>PVJS01012225.1:0-44285 GCA_004027185.1 Glis glis | reverse complement strand
CCTCCCCCCCACATGTAGCACTGAGAATGATGTTGGTATAATCTCATATATACACATTGTTTATGACAGTAATTCCATAGATTCACTTCTTTCTTACTCTTCCCCTTCCCTTGTACCCCATCCCTTGCACTACTGGGGGTTCTCCATTGTCATTGGAGTCCCTTTTGTGTCCCCACTACTCCCTAAGTTGTGCATATTAATGAAAACATATGTCCCTTCTTTTTTTTGTGATTGTCTAATCTCATTTAACATAATGTTGTCCAGATCTTTCCATTTTCTAGCAAATGCTGTTATTTTGTTCTTCTTTATTGCTAGTCTCTGAAGAGCTCAGTATTGAGGGGGCAGAGATGTTAAGCTGAATTATTTTACTTTAAATTCAGGATCACAAACATTGAAAAGACCCTCAGTAGTGTCAACCATTCTTTTGTAATCTCACAACACATTCACTCTCACACTGTTCATAATGACAATTTTCTACAAAGTTTTAACCTATTATATATGTATTGTGTCTGTATACACAGTCATGCCTTATAGGCATGCCTACTATGTCTATTTCCCTATCTATAAACTAATTTGTATTTTTCTACATTAGGAAAAATAAACATAAATACACATTTATACTTCTTATTCTGATCAAACACTACTATGCTTATTCTAGACCACCTCTTTCTTTTTTATGTGCTTTTATTGGTGCATTATAATTTCATATCACAATGAAAATCAAGTTGATAGTAACATATACGCACACAGCGCTTGGTGCTCCCCACCATCCCCCCCAATACAGAGTACTGAGATTGACATTGGTATATTCTCATATGTACACATAGTCGATGGTAGTAATTCCATTAATGAACTTCATTCTTCCCCTTCCCCTTCTCTTAGACCACTTCCCTGACTCCACTGAGGCTTCTCCACTATTATCTGGAGACCCTTTTGTATCCCCATTACTCCCTAGCTTGCGCATATTAGAGGAAAATATGGCCCTTCTCTTTCTGTGATTGGCTGATCTCACTTAACATAATGTTTTCCAGGTCCTTCCACTTACTTGTAAATTATATTATTTTATTCTTCTTTATTGCTGAGTAGAATTTCATTGTGTGTATTGCCCATAATTGTGTAATCCATTCATCTGTTGATGGACACCTAGGTTGGTTCCATGATTTGGCCACTGTGAATTGTGCTGCTATGAACATGGGTATGCATAAATTGCTGTAGTTTTCTGGCTTCAATCCCTTTGGAATGATACCTAGTAGTGGTATAGCCGGATCATATGGTGGATCCATTCCAAGTTTTCTGAAGAATCTCCACACCGATCCCTATAATAGTTGAACTCATTTGCACTCCCACCAACAGTGCAGAAGAGTTCCTATTTCCCCACATCCTCGCCAACATTTATTGTTGTTTGACTTATTAATGATTGCCATTCTGATTGGGGTATGTAACTCATTTCTCCAAGGCTGAGACACCTAGTTCTTGGGGTGCTCAAAATATTATATTTGTGTATTGGCATTTTATTTTCCATTTCCTTTTTCTATCAGATTAATTATAGACTAACACAAGCATCTACAAAAATGCCTGATTATATTTATTAATCAAAGAATATATGTTAAACATATATAATATCTATAAACATGATTGAATATCATGAAATACAGTTCACGTATAACACCATTCCAAAGGCAAAACCTTGGTATGATAATGCCCACTTAACTGATCTTCTAATTTATTTTTCTCCCAAATCTATTGTTAAGTCATTATTGTTTGAAATTTTGGATTAGTTGTCAATAAAAAAATATGTGGATCATAACATAATTCTTTTAACTGCTTTCATTTCTCAAGAAATATACATGAATTGATTTCTTTGCTGCCATTTTTTTCTTGAAACTCAGTATTGAACCTAGGGGAATTCTATCTCTGAGCTGCACCTCAGTCTTTTTTGAAACAGGGTCTCACTAAGTTGCTGAGGGCCTCCCTAAATTGCTGAATCTGCGATCCTCCTCTCTCACCCTTCTAAGTATCAGGATTATAGGTGTGCACCACAACACTGGGTTTGCTGCCATGTATTTTAATCTTTGTTGCTTTTTGGTACTTTAGTAAGAACTTCTGAAAAGGGGGAAGAAGAGAAATATTAATTACATTAAAAATTATCAAAAGCTGACTACAAAATAAATTCCTCTAAGATAGTAACCTCTTAACTCCATCATCATAATATGATTGCATGTATATGTTTTAATAGAATTCCTCATTTTTATTCCATATAAAATAATTATAGTATGGTTGTCAGAGTCTTATGGACTATAATCACAGAGGATATTCTAATAATACTAGTGTGAAAAAGTATTGAGGAGGTCTTAGGACCAAAGAATATTTGTTTAATCATGTCAGAACTCATCTTAACACCATGAGAAGGGTTTGTATTTGTTCAATTTTCACTCACCACACAAAGCATTAGATAAAAGATTTTCAGTAATAGCATTTCATTTTGAGTCTTACCAATCCTTTTAGTTTTGGTATTACAAAAAGACTATTAGCTTTTACTCTGTTATGTTGAATTTTGATGATTTCTGACAGTCTTCACTGATATGCTCAAAGAAATGAGACTTGCCAGTCGAATAACTAAGATTTCATTAAATTTACCAGCAACAAAAAAGCTCTTTCTGTCTCTTAACTTTTTGATGTGTTGTCTTTTTTCTAATCCTCCTCTCAAGATCTATTTAAAAAGCAATAAAATTTTTATTTTTGTGCCTTCAAAGGTTTCTCCACTATCAAGAGAATAGTCAATACTGAACTTTAGAATTATTACACATATGCACAAAATAAACACAAAATTATTAAGGAAATCAACCAAATTTTTATTAATATATAGTAACAAATACAGAACTAGTATACATGATATTTGTAGCCTTTATGCAAAAGATAATATATACTGTTTAAATGTCAATACAAAAGTAAGTAGTTCAGATACTATTATCATTTTCATGAGAATGGAAATGGCCTGTGAAAGCATGAATATCTATTTTCAAATTATATGCAAGTGAGAAGCATAGATAATAACAATCTCATATATTATAAAACTTCTGTTTTCAAATGAGGTCCACCTTTGTCTTTGTATTATTTAACAAAGAAATACATGTTTTATTATATTTAATTGGTGCCATTATCTACAGTGTGTCATTGAAAAAGCTGTTAAACATTTGGGGGGTGGGATTGTTGCCTCAATTTTAGAAGGAATATTTTGAAGAAATAAGTTGCCATAAAATAGCTCAAGATGATCTTGCTATCCGTCATCCTTCGGTGAAAAAGAAGTATCCTTAGAATCACTGAAGGAAGAAAAATTTCCTCATTTTCTGCAAATCAGTATTATACTAGGCTACTAAATATATATTTCAGACTATGAAGAATAAAGAATAAAGGTGTTGATAGAAAGTAATTGGAATTATGTAATAAATATAAAACTGGTACATATAAAGTATTTTATTGGGAAAACTGTTTGCAAGGAAATGGATGGAATTGGAGAATATCATGCTAAGTGAGATTAGTCAGTCACAAAAAGTGAAAGGTCAGATGTTCTCCCTCATATGTGGAAGCTGGGGAGAAATTAGGATACAGGAGGGACTCCAGACAAAGGAGGAGAAACTTTAGTGGAGTGAGAATGGGGACCTAACAGAGGGACATGGGAAGTGGGAGAAGGATTTGAAGGGGGAAACACTTCAATAGACATGATGTACATACTCACATTTATCAGTGCCAAACACAGGGTCGTGCATGGGCAGGGGGAGCAAGTGGGGTGGGAGTGGGGGGCGGTCTTACCAAGTTCTGTGTGCATGTGTGCCTCTGTCACCCTGAACTTCATCATGATGTATGACTACAATGCACCAATAAAATAAAAAAAGAAAAATTGTAATTAAAAAAACTGTGAAAGACAAGTTTAAAAGCTATAATACCTATACCAGGTACTTTTCTGTGACCAAAATATCTGACACCAACAAATAAAACAAGGTGATTTCATTCTGGCTCAGGATTTCAGATGGGTTAGTCCATGGCTGGCCAGGTCCATTGCTCTGGGCCTAAGATAAGGCAGAACATCATGGCAGAAGAAAGTTGATCAGCTCATAGAGCTGGAATCAGTGGGGGACAGGAGGAGAAGGACAAGATAGAGTGCCCAAGGCTACACACCCCAGGGACATACTTCCTTCAACCATGTCCCATATACCATAGTTTTCACCACCTCCCAGTCATTAGGTCAAATTATTGACCCATCAGATGGATTAATTCACTGATGAAACTGAAAGCCTTCATTATTATTCATTTCCTAAAGTTTCTACCTCTGAACATTGCTACATTAGGGACCAAGCCTTCAACACATGAGACTTTGGGGGACATTCCAGATGTAAGCCATAATAATCCCCCAAAACCAAAAGCTACAAACACAATGAAAGATTTTACATAGCAAAAAGTATCATGACAGAAGGGAAAACTAGCATAGTACTCATGTCAAAGACACAAATGGGTTTAACTTACCATTAAATAAAGTATTTTCAGATCGGGTAATGAAACAGAACACAATATATTCAGCATGCAAGAGAAAAACAAAGCAATTTGAAATAGTTTAACATATACACAAGATCAAAGAAAGATCTTGGGTGATAGCAAGATTGTGAAGCTGCTGTGACAATTTTGCTGTTAGGGAAAGTAGAATTTAGAAAATATTTTAAAAGGATAAGGAAGTAGAATCTATTATGGTAAAGACTTCATTGCACATTAAAAATATAGTAGATAGTGATATGGTGCACCAAATTACAGATTTCCATAAGACAAAATGATAGAGGTTAAAAGAAGAAATAGACATGTGTTAAAACTGGAAATTTTAACATATTTTGTTCATAAAAAGTCACTGTAGAATGCAAATAGCCCCAACTTTCTTTTTTTTTTTTTTTTGCGGTACCAGGGATTGAACCCAGGGGCATTCTACCTCTGAGCTACACCCCCCAGCCCTATTTTTTATCCTTTATTTTTAAACCGGGTCTCACGAAGTTGCGGAGGGGCCTCACTAAGTAGCTGAGGCTGGCCGCGAATCCGGATCCTCCAGTCTCTGCCTCCCAAGTACTGGGATTACAAGCATGCACCACCACGCCAGGCTTCCCAACTTTCAATAATTTAAAAAAAGGCCATAGTTACAATCTTCTCATCAATTATCGATAAGGCCACCTGAATCATCTTCTCCACCTGAATCATCTTCTCCACCAGGTCTCTACCTGGGCCCCTGTCTTTGCCCAGCCTGCATAGATCACTTTTAGTAAAAATTCTGCTAAGTCAGTTTAGGGACAATCTCCTTTGTTTTTTTTTTTGTTTTTGTTTTTGTTTTTTGACTTCTCATCACTCTGGCCTGATTTCGGCAAATATTTTGTTACCAAAAATTTCTGTACCCCTGATTTTTTCTCTTAGTTCTTTTCCATCCACTAACCTCCTTGCCCTGGCTATAAGTTCCCATTTGTCCTTGTAGACAGATTTGAGCTCAATTCTATACTAAAGTTTCCTTTCCCATACTGCGGTACTTTCTGACTAAAATTTATCTTTACCACTTTGACTAGAGTTTGCCTTGGTTCTCTTTGACATTATACTTTGAAGTCAATGTTATTTTAAACCAATGGATGCAAGGTGACCAGGTCAGAATCTATCATCCCAGTATAGAAGGGAGGTGAGGATGATGATGGCTTGGGTAGTAACTGCAATGGACAGAATAATTATTTCTGCCCCAAACTCCTAAATTGAAATCCTAATCCCCAGATGATGGTATTAGGAGATGATGCCTTTAGAAAGTTAGGAGGTCATGAGGATGAACATGAGCCCTTCTAAGTGGGATTAGTTTCCTTATAAAAGGGACCCTAGATCTCTCACTCATTCTTGCCCCTATGAGGATATGAGAAACAGGCATTCTGTAACTCCAAAGGGGGCCATCCTCCAAACCCAGCCCTATGATTGAAAGTTACAGACTGTGAAAACCAAATTTCTGTTGTGGATTAGACACCTCATCTATGGTAATTTTTATGGCAGCCAGAAGTAATTAAGACAATAGTATAATGGTTGTAGAAAGAGTGAATAGATTTGAGATATGCTTTGGAGAAAGAAATAGCAGGACTATCAGTTATGTTGGTGTTTGGAATGGGAATGAGAGAAATGAAAGATGGTGATTCAGCAGCTCTGGTTCTAATTCTGCAGTTTAAAGAAGAGTTAGAGGTTAAAGTAACATTGCTGGACTTATCAATATAGGATGCTCTTAAAACAATGATTTTTTATGGTTTCGTTGTCCAGGTGAGGGTTTAGATAGACAAGAGAAATTAATACAAAAGAACTCAAGAAAATAAATGTGTCAAAATTGAGCTGAGAATAAATAGCTGAGGTGGCAAGAAAAATCCACATCAGTATATTTTTTAAAGAAACCTATAATGGAAAATGTTTCAAAAGGGAGGAAGGTGTCAATTATTTGAAATACTGCTGAGACTTTGGGCAATGTGAGTAGTGCCCATGTAAAAGTCATTGATGGCCATTAAAAGAACACTTTCATTAGAATTATGGATGGAAAACTAGATTAGAATGAGATGAATGGGTCTTTAATTCTAGAATTATGGCAAAATAGAAAACCTAAAAACTCTCATTAGAAACACAAGAAATGCAGCATAAACTTCAACAACCATCCATTTAAGTACATGTCAAAGGAATTGGGGTTCAGGTTATAAAAGGGTAACATAGAATGAAAAAATCCTGCACTCTGAAGACGGCTATAAAACCTCAGCAAAATGTATCATATAACTGCTGGGAGGCACTGGAGAACTAACAACCCATATAGGCTTGAAGGGATTTGCTATGAAGAAGCAATAATCATACAAGATAAATTACGTTCACCCAGATTTTTTTAATAGCATTTTCCAAATAGTGATATGAAGAAAGAGAAGAAACAGAAAGGGAAGTATTGCTGTGTGGAAGAGACAAAGATCAGCGTCTGATGTGTCCAAGGTGTCTGCTACCTATAGGACACATCTTCTAGAAGAAGGTGACCACAGAGACCACAGATCTGCATAGAATGCCCGGTAAGTGTGGTCAGCCTGGATGCTCCACAAACACAGGGCGAGACCTCCAGAAAACAGGAGGCTTGAAGGCCGAGCGTAGGAAGCAACTGGTGCATTAGTGAAGAAAGAGGCTGTGCTTCAAACAGAGACAACTACAGAGGAAGAGATGAGAGAGAGAAAATACATGGTTAGATGCGGTTCTTGTGGGGGTTTTAGCTCCCATGCGGGGTGGTACATTCTGGGTGCTTCAAACACTAGAATAGTTATTGTTTAATTAACCACATATAAAATGTGGCCATGAATAGCCATAGAATGAACATGTGTCATAAATCAAAGACAATCATTTGTCTAATTCTCTCTATATAAGTGAGATCAAATAGAAAAGTGTATTGTTCACCACATTCACAGATTAAGTGGGGGAAATCACATCGTTTCTACAGATGCCATCTGTATCTTACATATAGAAACATAAGTTAATAAAATTTATCATTGATTTATGATGTATATTCTTATTGAACTAAGATTTGGGAGGCACCTCATTAACCTGATAAAACATACATTTTGAAAGCTTATAATAAAAGTGACAGGATGCAGGTATGTTAGAAGACCTTTACATCTGAGAACAAGATGAAATGCTAGGTTAGTTTCCTATAGTTGCTGCAACAATTTACCACAAACTGGGTAATTTAAAGTGACAGAATGGTAGGTATTCTCTTAACAGGTCTTAAAGGCCAGAAAGTCATAATTTTCACTGGGCCAAAACCAAGATCTGAACAGGATTATAGTTGTTTGAGAATGTAGGAGAGGATGATTCTAGAAGTGTGGCTTCTAGTACCTTTCTTGGTTCATGGCCTTTTCCCCCATCTCTGAAGCCAGCAGTAGGTCATCTTCAAATTTGTCCACTTCTACCATTACAAAGCCTTCTGTATTCTGTGTCCAGTCTCCCTCTCCTTCACGCTTACAGTACACTTGTGATTGCATTGGAAGTCCACCATGATAATCCATGATAACATATATCAGTACTCTTAACCGTAGCTGTAGGTCTCTCTACCTTGTAAGGGAATACTTATCCATTATAGGGACTAGAACATGAATACCTTTGGGCCATTATTTCAGTCTACTGCAGATGTCTTCTCTTGCCCATTCCATTTTTGCAGTTTGCTCTGAAGGAGACAAAATAAATGGTTGTGTATGCATTGAACATGTGGAATAAGGAGAACTTTTATTTGTTTAATGTGGTTTATAAAACTTATTCATATGACAATGGTAATAATGTAGCAGAAAAATTGAAATGGTGCAGGATGGAGAAGGATTGACCATTGCAACCATGTGAGCCCCACGGATGAAAAGTCTGCATAAGATATTGAGTAAAAATTGTAGGATTACCTCTTGATGGATATATTTCACATTATTTTTTTTCAAATTGCTTCCTGTATTGATCCTGTTTTCCTGTCAATAGATATTAATTTTGAGTGAAAATTATTGACTGAGGAGAGAGGAAATGGAAAAGAAGACAGAGCACAGGAAATTCTCACTGATTTAAGTGCAATAGTACAATCTGTAGACATTGATCAAAAGCAAGCACATGCTGTTTGCTAAAAAAGCATCTATATATCAGACAAGAGGCTGGACATTTATGTATTATCTACTTCCAAAATTTCTATCCTAAAGGAATAAAGATGACATACAGACTCCCATTAAAGAAATAACTCTTATACTCTATTACTTATGTATTCAGTTTCTCTTACTTCTCTAATGTCATCTAAATTTGAATGGCTCAAAAATGCTAAATCATAAAACAAAATGGAAAATGCATGCCAGCTATAGATTAATATAATTTGTTGTAATTTTATATATGATAAGTATATTTAAAATTAAATCATGAACATGAAAGGATGAGAAGGGTAGGAATATAGATTGCAGTACTATAAAATCTGGGAGCAAAGTCAAGATGTATTCAATAACTTGATCCTACATTAGATGTTATCAAACTACAGTTAGCTGGGCGTGGTGGTGCACGCTTGTAATCCCAGGACTTGGGAGGCGGAGACCAGAGGATCTGGGTTCGCAGCCAGTCCCAGCTACTTAGTGAGGCCCTCTGCAACTTAGTGAGATCCTGTTTAAAATAAAAAATAAGCCAGGCATGCTGGCGCACACTTGTAATTCCAGTATTCGGGAGGCTGAGACCGGAGGATCCAGGTTCACGGCCAGCCTCAGCTACTTAGTGAGGCCCTCTGCAACTTCGTGAGACCCAGTTTCAAAATAAAGGATAAAAAATAGGGCCGGGGGTGTAGCTCGGAGGTAGAACGCCCCTGGGTTCAATTCCTGGTACTGCAAAAAACAAAACAAAACAAAAAAAACTACCGCTTTCAGGGTTACCCATGCCTGGGATCTCTTTTGGTAAGCAAATATTTTTTCATAATATAACTACATCATTTTTCACATATTGTTTATCACTACTTGGGCATTATGATGGCAAATTTGACTGATTGTGACAAAGATCACATAGCCCACACCATCTAAAGTATTTAGGATTTGGCCCTTCACAGAAAGGTTTGATAACTATTGCCCTAGGTTATCTGGCATTCAGTGTCATTGGTGAGTCAATTTTGCTTGGTGTGACCATGTTTGATTTCTTTTTTAACAATAATTGTTACTACCTTGAGACAGAATATTCCAATTATTTTAAGATTTCATTATTAGGAATGGTTCATTGAATTAGGCTATAGTTGTTACTTCAAGTATAATTAATTAGTGAAGCTATATTGCTTTTATGGGATAAAATTATAGGTAGGTAGGTTATTGTTCTGTGCAAAGCTATAATTTAAATGTGGTGACTTTATGGAATTTAAAGATAGAGTCTGTTTATTATTAATTATGTCAAGCATCATGCAGTCAATGTGAGAAAGTTCTGGTATAGTACGTTATTTATGTTTGCTGATAATTTCTTTTAGATATAGTGATTGAATAGGAGAGAATTCCTGATGGCTAAAGGGGAATTCACAGAAATATGCCTGAACTGATGATGGAGAAATAAATCCACATAATCATTTAATAAGTTATGTTGCCATTTAAGCAAATAAAAGAATCTTCACTCTCAAAATTCATATAAAGTATGTTATATAATTAATTTCATGTTTCTGAATAAAATGGTGGCGTGGTTTCATTTTAATCATAATTCTCTAAAAACTACCCTAAATATGGTAATTTAGTTTTATTAGCAAGAAATAATGCACTTAAAAAAGGTTAGCAAACAAATGTGAAGAACTGGCTCACAATGAACCTGACATGAGTTGGGCACAGTGATGCATGCCTGTAATCCCAATACTTGGGAGGCTGAGACAGGAGGATCACAGGATTGAGGCCAGCTTGCACTAATTTAGCAAAAGCTTGTTTTAAAATAAAAAGGGCTGGGGATGTAGCTCAGTGGTAGAGTGCCCCTGGGTTCGATCCTCAGTGCCATGAAAATCAATCAATCAATAAATACATACATACATAATTACATAAAGACATAAATAAACCAAATGAACCTGAAATGTAGGGTCTCAAGTGTTATTTTAAAATATTTGAATTTGATATTCAGGTTTGTTATTGAAACTTAATAACTTGATTTAGGGGACCAGTAATTACAGAGACGTAAAACTAAATTATACATGGGTATTAAAGCAGATTTGAATTATTTACATTTGTTATTATTTTTTCTTCCCCAAGATAACAATGGCTTACAGCCCATTGTTTAGGAGAAACACTAGAAAAGTAGAGTGAAGGGAACTTTAGCTAATGGGCAAAATAAAATATAGTATTCATAAAATATTTTGAATAATATGTGTATAGGATCTTTATTTTCACAAATTTCTTGGCTAAGTATAATTCCTTGCGGGTCTTTTCTGATTGATAATGTGTTATCAGAGAAGAACTTGACCCAAACCTTTGTGAGTAAATCCTCTTTATATTCAATTTGCTAATCTACTAACAAGGTTAAAAACTTACTTCCCAAAGTGGATAATTTACCAGTTGAATCTGGAAAACCTAGCATTTCCATATTGCCCCCAAAAATGTGAACAGTGTGATTTTCATCTCACCAAACTCTGTCAAAGTCTGTCTTCTCTATGCTGCAGTATTGTTTTTAATCTTCTTCCCATGACAGAGTGCACTAACCTCTCTTCTCAAAAGAAAAATGCGAAGTGCTTCAAAGGTCCTGAATCTGCCTCAAAATGCACTATCTGATCATGCAAAGTCCCCCCAATCAAGTTCAGATGAGGTCTTCATTTTTCAGTAAAATCTAAATTCAGAATACTAAATATTTGTCAAACATACAAATGTGAAATAATGGGACAGGGAAAAGGTGACAGCTATAATTATTTCTCCATCACCATAGTCATTTGTTTGTAATGATTGACAAATCTTTTCAGGAAGACAAAGCATATTACTGTAGGGGTGACAGGAATTCTTTGATTCAGACCTTCTTCTTTCTAGGACAAATTCTCTTATTCCATGTGCACTTGAGATTCATTGCCTTTCTGGAAGTGTCTATAAACCTTTCTTATATAAACATTGGCCTCACTTACATATTGACATACATGCAAGTTCTAATATGACATGTTATTTTAAATAAGGAGTTAGAATGTAAAAATATTTACTGGAAATATGATCCACCGGATATGCCTGTATGTGTGTGTGTGTGTGTGTGTGTGTGTGTGTGTGAGATCTAGTCCTATCATTTAAAAAAACACTAAATTATTTTATTTATATGCAATGTAATCTTTATAACATAATTATATGACATGCATACCATTGTTTATATGTGCTAGTAGCTCTTTAAGTTCCAGGAAGTAAAAGGTAACTAATTTATCTCTAGTCTCTGCTCTGCCATGGAGGAGTTCTGAAGTCTTGGGCAAATATTTGAATTTTTGTTCCTCAGATTCCTCACTGTAAGAATGGGCCAGTAGTAGCAATTAGCTCTGGGTATTTATAAAGATTAAATAAACTCTGCTTGGAATGGGGATTGTCATGTTGTGTGTCCTCCCTAAATTTGGTCATCACCCACAAGAAAGAAATTAATAATCAAGCACAGAAGAAATTGCTAGCGATAGTGAAGAGAAGAATTGAGCCTAAGATATATCTTGCCCGGCATCATTTTGTCAACAAGTTATACACATGCTTCTCCAGAGAGTCTCCTTTTAGTGTTCCAGAGATTTTCATACCACAGTAAATTTTGGGTGGGTGAGTGGGAGAAGTGCTTTATTTGGTCATGAGGGAAAAGGGAATTGTGAAAAAGCAACCTGGGAAAAAGAAGTGGCCAGAATCCTGATGACAAGTACTTTCTCATGTCTTTCATTTTTAGGAAAGCGCAAGGTGGAGACCTGCAACTGTGTTTGCAGAGAGAGGCTTCCCAATTGTCTTGGATATTCCCATGCATGTTGTTAGAGGAGAGGCATCAGCTTTACTTTTGTTCTATACTGTATTTTTAACAAAGTCTTTATGTGGATTGCCTGGGGAAATAGAAATAGTGCTTATCTATGGATGAGAGAACAATTTTCTCATTCTTCAGTGTCATAAATATAGAATCTCCATAGAGAATATCAAGCAGGTTAGCTTTCTGCCCACTTATTAAAGATTTGGGTTTTCTACACTTGGGGTTCTTCAGCTGTGACACCAACTGTGTATGGGGCTTCATTGGACCTGGGGGAGGGGTGGGAAGGGAAACCAATGCAAACATGAAGCTTATGCAATTGTGCGCTGGGTTGAAAACAATCACAGTCCTTTGTCTCAGATCAGGGTCATGTGTTTTCCACCTCCATCCATGAAACTGAGGCAGGCTAATTTGTAAGTTCAGATTCTTCATGATTTTGACAATATTCCCTGAACTAGCCTGTGAATGCACACCCCTGAGAAAAATGTGCATCCTTTTAAGGATCCATAATTTACCAGTTAAATACCTATATGAAAAGATAGCTGACTCTAAACTTCTTCCCATATCACTAAAACTTTAGGTAAATGAGGTATATGTAAATTTCCCTGAAGTTATCTGCTCAATTTTAACATGGAAAATCATGTAAAATAAGCCAAATATGATTTTCAATTCACTTTAATTTTCAAAACTAATTTATTGCCTTTGTCAATGCCCCAATTATTAGTATTGTCTTGAGTAAGAACCAAGTTTGAAGAATTATCATGTCTCAAATGCATTTTGCCCATTTATTACAAATTACAAGGGAGAACGGAAATAAAAAAATTTAGAACAGTCTTGGATAATTGCACTTGGAATTTGGTAGTGTAATATATAACTTTCTCCCTTTCCTATTCCCAAAGATGATACATGGTTGAGAAACTGTTGGGAAATGTTCTTCACTATTTGAGCCATTAGTGGCTCAGAAGATGTTAGAACATAAGATTAATTTAAAATGCTGTTCCAGCAAGTTAAGGTAATAAAATGATGTAAGACTCTGAAAAACAACACCATGATAGCCCTCTCTGCCTGGAAATAAGGTATGTCATGAATTTTGTTGTTCCTTTCAGAGAATCAAATAAGTGACCTTTTTTTTTCCTTTACTTTCTCTCTCTTTTTTTTTCTTTTCTTATTTTTTGTAGTAGTGATTGAACCCAGTAATACTCTACCACTGAGCTACATCTCCAGCCCTTCTTACTTTTTTTTCTTTGAGATGGGGGTCTCACTAAGTTGCCCAGGTTTGCCTCAAACTTGTGATCCTCCTGCTTCAGCCTTCTGAGTAATTGGGATTACAAGTGCATGCCACCATGCCCTGTTTAAAAAGTAATCCTTATTCAGTGTTGTGTGTCTCTCCAGTAATCAGGGGAACTGGTGGGGATGGTCTGTTCCATGAGTTTAGTCTGGGCCCAGGTGACTTCCATCTTGTTGCTCTCCATGATCCTAGCTTAGAATTTTATACTCCTTGTTGAAGTTATCTCAGCAGTACTTCTGCATTCCAGCCAGGGCAAAAATATTAAAAGAAAAATCTGAAACAGTTAGACTTGTCTAAGTTTAAGTGGACAAAATTTTAAAAAAAGGACAAATGCTTTCTAAAGTGACCTTTCTGTAATATTAGCAATTTATTGTGCTCTGCCATAAAATGACTAGATTTCCTTCCTTGGTTCCATTTTCCCAAGGCCCTAAATATTAATTCAATGGAAAGAGTAACTTCAGCCATAGTTCCAGTTTAATTTTCTTGCTCAAGATATGCAGTGTAGTTAATTAGAATCATATAATCTTAAAGCATAGAGGTTCCTTAGGGATTGTCTAATCCTATTCTCTCATTTATGCATGTGGAAATGGCTACAGAGATTCAAAAAACACAAAAAAGTCTATGATAAAGAGCAAATAAAAAGTATAAAACTCACTGGCATATTAATTTATTTGTTTGCATGTACATATATAAGAAAATACTGTCTTCATGAACTATTTTTCCTGCACAGAGTACTTTTGGTAACTTTAATGAATTCAGAAGAGTGATTATAAATATTTCAAGATTTTAGTTTGTCATCCATACATTATAAAATCATATACACTTTTCTAAGTGGCAGGGGCCCTCTATAGTAGGAATTTTTATTTATGAGGAAGGAAAAAGCATAGACATCGGGGATTGCATCAAACTCTCAATATGCACATTTCCAGATTGAAAAATATTTTCTTGTCAAAATGTCACCCCATAATAGGACTGACCTTTGAAATTAAGACAAAAATTACTGACTTGTTATTTTAGATGGTGGATGCCTGAATTTGTTTATAACACAAATTGAAATTTACTTGGTGAAATAAAAGGTTAGCAGAGTCTTATATATAATTTTACAATAAAATACATCAAGGCTAACATCTCACTATGATGAGAGTCCCAGGTCCCCACTAATTTTGGTGATTCATGAAAGAATTATGTGTAATACTCTTATGGTTAATGTTTATTATGGTGAGAGATGTACAGCAAAAGCAGTTATGTATATATGCCTACCTTATTAATAGATGGTAAAATAATGGTATTTTTATTCATATATGTTGCCTATCACATAAACATATAAATTTAAGATCATTGAGATTCTATAAATTCCAATTCTAGGTTCATATAATGAATGAGGCAATGATTTACCATTAGCCTTGAACTTTGAATATTTAAAATGATTATGAAAAAATACAAAATTTGAAAGTATTATTATTACAGCTACTCTCCTATTGATTTGAAAAGCATTCATCAGAAAATTCTGATGCTACGATTCAAATAAGTAGGCAATTTAATACTATTAGTTATTTTTTTCTTTTAACCCATTAAATCCCAAGTTTTCAATTCTGTGAATGTTTCAATGAATTTATCACAAGTGCATTAACATAGATTGGAACAATGCGACAAAATGAGTAAAATGAGGTTTCACCAACATCCAGAATACTGACTATGAAACCATGGATGTTACATAATGCAAACAAAAGCACCTACAAATATTAGAGAAGTTCTTGTATGTATGAATGCATATCATATACAAAATACATATGTGAAAATATATGTATATACACATACACATGTGTTTATTCACATGATTATTTTCCATGAGAATGACATTCTGACTTGTCAAATGTGCAAATCTAGAAAGATTGCTAAATTAAGGATACCTTGTACATAGATGCATGAATAGGCATTATAAAATATTTCTGAGGATCATTTTTCATTCATTCCAGAAAGATTTGTGAGCACCTACCTATGTGGCAGGCAGATTTTTAGGAACTGTGTTAAAAACAGTGAATAAAATACTTAAAATGCCTCGACTTCAGAGATCTCTCATTCCATTACTGTCAGAAATAACATCACAGAGTGTACGCTATTGTAAGTCAGATAGTATTAGGATCTGTGGCAAAAATGGGATAAGGAAGGAAAATTGGGATTTCTGGGGGCAACAGTTGTTGGATCTGAACAAAGTGGTTACAAAGGCCTCACTGAGTGGTAACACTTATGCACCATGATTGAACATGAGCGAGGGACCCAGGAGAGTAATTGCAAGAGGCATCATGAGGGGTAGAAGCAATGCAAGGGGCTTTGAGGTCTGAGTACACCTGTGGTGTTCTTGTAAGGATGTCTACATGTGGAGAGAAGCCACATAGAGCTTCTTAGGAACTGAGAAGGATTTTGTCTTTGTCTTTAGCTAGCCTAGCAGCCACTGAGTTATTTCAAACAGAGAGACAATACCCTAAAGATTGAGCGGTATCATTTATGATTGCTATGTGAAAAGAGATCAGAAGTTAGCGAAGCAAAAACAGGGAAATATTGAGGAAACTGTTGCATAAGCTGTTCTGAACTATCAACTCCATAACTAAAAACTGGAGCTATTTTATGTAAGCTGCATATATTTTAACCCTACGCATCAGAGTCGGAAGTCATGGTACTGCCAATGTTTGGAGGAAGGGGTTTGGGATAACTTATTGGATATGAGTTTGGGAGGAGCAAATTTGGGATTAGACATTAGAGAAGATGAACAGTTTTACTTTTACCATGCTAAATTTGAAATGGGTAATTAAATTTATGACATATTTTAAATGACTTATTGTTCTGGATAAAGCAGTACATGATGTAATAAGAATAATTTAAACTAGTTAACTTTCAAATAACACAAGTACAGTAGAGCTTTCTAAAAGCATGTGTTTTTAGAAATGTACATGTGCATAAGTCATATATATTTAAGAAAGGTTTGAGCTCAGTTTATTTGCAATATCGACCCAAAATAAATAAATAAATTATTGTCCTGAAAAGGGATGGCAAACTACCTTACTGTTTTCACTTCAGATATTAACGATGAACACGAAAATATATCAAGACCACAATTATTGTCACAGCTTGGCATTGGGGTTACTTGTGATTGTTTTTTTCAGGATTTGTTTTAAATGTTGAAATTTGATTAACTTTATAATCACAAGAGATGCTAAAAAATAAACAGTTGCATATTTTTATCCTTTATGCTACTGATAAATTTCAGGTGGGGCAACCACCCAAAACTTTCACATTAAGCCTTTTAAAATACCTGCGATGTGTACCTTACTGGCACTGCTAATTGACTTCCTTTTCAGTACGCTTCTCGCTTTCATATTGATCTAACTCAGAGTCTACATTGGACATGTTTTAATGAATAAGCAAATTAGTTCCAGTTATTCCAATATGAAACTCCTTTTACATAAGGGCTATTTCTGGAGGTAGGAGGATGATTTGAATGTTTAATTTGGTGACTCAGTCTGACCCGCTTCACATTGTCTTATGAGTGTGTGAAAAATAGAAATGCTAGGATATGTGCACCGGACAAAATTCCTCATCTAATTACATTTGGGAGCATTATCCCTCTTTAAAGATTTGCTTTAGCATAAGTCTCATTTCCAAAGGCTATATTTCCTATATGCTTACTTCTTTAAAGATGTTGAAAAGTTTGTAGCACTCACCTAAAATATGGAAGAAAATAGCAATAAGTGAAACTATGTGTACTGCAAGGTCTAAACATTTATATGATTACATTATTTTCTCTCCTTAAAAATAATATATTCAAATATGTCATGCAGAAATGTCATAATAGTCTAGCCAGAACACACCTTTAATATCAGTGCTATCATTTGAATTAAATATGAATAAGCCCTGAATTCTCTGCTTCACAAGTGAAAAACTATGCAGAATGATGGTCTATCTTAGATAGCCCCTCTCACCAAGACCTTTATTCAAAATGATGCCCACCACTGCTCCAACTCCTACCTACCTCCCTGACTCCAGCATAAGTCATTACACCTAATTTTCTTGTATGTTCATTCACTACAGTTGTGATTACCTCAAGGATTTGAGGGACCAGTTAATTGAATTGATCTATTTGAAAGCATTTTATAAAGTAGAACGTCCTCCCAACAACTGTTAAGTATACAGTGTGATTAAGGGACAGTCCTACGTAGTATTCTGCTTGTTACAGGTTTTGCCATGGAAACACAGTGTAAAGAAAATTTTATATAGAACTCCAATTCATAACACCAGCCATGACGGCATTATTCTTAAGACAAGGACTAACGCAGGGCATGTGGGTGGCCTTGAACTCCAACTGCTGAGTCTCTTCCTTATCAGGCTGTCAACCTCCAGTCAGTTCTGAGAAAACCTACTGGATGGAAGGGACACATTTGATCCCGGCAGTTCTATGAATGATACCGACTTTCTTACTAGGTTCTTGTCTTAGGAAGTCAAAGAATGAAATCCACAGACACCAGGAAAGTGAAAGTAGGAAGTTTATTTTAAAGGAGCAAGCAAGCAGAGAGGAAGATCACCCCTGGGGGCCTTGGCCAACTCCAGAGTCCAGCGGGGCCTTCTGGCACTGCCCGAGTGCAGCCCGGGCCACACACCTTCCATTGCACATGGCCTTTCCCCAAAGTCCACACAATCCCCCAAAGAGAAGAAGGGTTCAAGCTCCCATGCAAGGGAGCAGTCCTGAGAGAAGCTGGTATTGGTGCTGAGCATAGGGCTTTATATATGTTAGAAGCCCCTTTGTATAAACATTAACCAATGAACAAAGTCCCTGTTTTTCATCTTGTTTTTCTTGACTGTGTTAATTTGTCATCAATGGTCTTTAGTTCCCTGAAGTCATGAGACTGTGTATTCTGTGTGTTTGCTCCCTGGTCTATACGTAGCAACAGCCACGAGTCTAAGGTTGGTGCACATACATCTTGGGTTCCTGACATCTTGACTCCACCCTTTCACTTTTAATTGTTCTTGTTCAGATCTGATGAACAACACAGAGCCACCTTCCTTCTTAGAGGGGGTCTGGATTTTGTTTTTCTTAACCCTTATCTCCTGTGAGTCCCGTTCCCTCACTGCCTGCCCAATACCTAACTCCTCATTAACATCACAACTCCACAATTAATAATGGTATAATTTGAAAAACATCATTGAGTATCATAATGGAAATACTCCTACATTTGGCGAAGTATGTATAGGAAAAATATCTTCATGAAGATTTCTAAGTGAGTTTATTTCCTACTGACACGATCAATCGCTCTCTTAAATACTAACTTATTTTTTAGAGATTTCCTATTTAAATACAGGCCTTTAGTAAGATTGAGATGCCTCTATCAATTTAAGACTAAAGTGTCTCTATGTTATTAATAAAGTATAATAAAATCCATTAAAAGAGTCAAATAATTTCAATGCTAATATTATAGATGGCTTTAAAAATCTTTCATGTTTGTGAAAACATTCAGTTTTTTTTTCTCATTTGAAATCCAAAGGTTTAATATTTAGGGCAACTAAGTTAATGAAATTCTTTCATTGTAATAGTCAAATATAAATTATAATTGATGTTTAAGAAATAGTTTTAGCACCTGAAATGTGAAAACTTAATTAATAGTATAGGAGAAAAAATTTCCCTGAAAAGAAGGGAAAGACCTATTTTTAAACACAAAGATATATTATGCTCCAGGAAAAGTAAGTGAGAGAAATAGAAAGCAAAATACACATTACTTAATTTATTAAGCTTTAATGATTAAGAAATAATTCTAAAGCATCCCTTCAGGAAAATCAATATATTTTTGTGTGGTACTGGGGATTGAACCCAGGGGCATTCTACCTCCAAGATACATCCTCAGCCCTATTTTTTATTCTTTATTTTTGAAACAGCATCTCACTAAGTTGGGGAGGGCCTCACTAAGTAGCTGAGACTGGCCTTGAACCTTCGATCCTCCTGTCTCAAGCCTCCCAAATACTGAGATTCCAAGCGTGCACCACCACGCCCGGCAAATGATTTCCTTTTAAGGTATTAATATAAACAATGGCAGATATTTTCAACCCGTAAAATAACTAAGAAAAAAAAATAGGAGCTATGTTCCTGTCTTTAGAAAAAGAAATGATAAATTGCAAGTGTCTCAGAAATGAAAATGAAGATACAGCAATCAAGTGATTAATAGTTTTCAATACATTTACATAACAACAGAGACAAAATAACCCCAGGGGTGGCAGCCACACAACAAATGTTCTAACATTTAAAATACTTGAGAAGCATTGAAAAAATGAAGGATGTACGAAGGAAGTGTGACTGCATTAACCTCTTCTTGCTTAGCATGTAACCAATAGACATTCAAGTTTCATAGTCCATGACATAGAATGTACTATGCCATAATTATAATCTCACAAGTATAATTTGTAATCTCTCTGCAAATCTTTTAAGTAATAAAAATTATTTGCCAGAAAAGCTAAAGAAAGACAAAAGCACAAAGATAAACAAAAAAATAAAACACTATAAAATGTCATTTGCAACAAAACTGTGATATTCTCCACACATCTTCTAATTCAGTAGAATTGGCCAAAACCCAATAGCATAGTCTTACAGAAGACGACATGTTACATATCTGGTAATGGCAGATAGCGCAACAAGATTACTACCTTACCTACAAGCTTCAGAAAATTTAAAATTGCCCAAAATGGTCATCCCTGAAAGGAGAGGATTCTAGCCTTGAGGACACCAAGGTGGGTGAGACTGAAAGCCAGTTTTTGAAAGTAAAGAAAAATCTTCAAATGTACATTTGAAGGAAGTGTGAAAACCATGTGCTGTGGAGGAGGCAGAAATATCAAGGAAGGCCAAGGAAAGTCAAGCCCTGAGAACGATGAAATATTCAGAAAGGCTGACATGGGATGAAAAACTGGAAAAATAAACCACATTTTAGAAATGCTGGGGACAAGAGAAAGAGAAGTGAAAGGCCTAGCAGAAAAAGTTCCCAGAAAAAGCAGAAGATCACAGAAAGTTTGTAAAAGCCAGACAACATCTCCTACCAGGAGCCACGTCTTGAAAAGAAATGAATTTCTCAGATGGACACAAAAAAGCAAGAGGCAGGAGCCCTCTCTCAACTGGTGTACTCTCTAGAAACTGAAATTCTGTATTTTGAAAATGCAGCCCTCCAGCCATGACGTTGAGAATACTGCTTTTGCTCATTTCCTCCTGCATTACACTTTCTGATCCTCTAAAAATCATGGAGAAAATAAAAGCAATCTAAAACCAAAAGACAGATTACAAGATAAAATTATGAAAATGAATGTCATAATATGGAACCAAGAGATACGCATTAGAAACCGAGATCCAAAACAGCCGAAAACTGAATTCATATCTAAACTAATTTTCATATCTTATGGGTTATTATTTTAAATAATTTTAGGTTTAATTTAATGTAATTTTAAATAATGTTAGGTTTAGATAGAAACATACTTACCAACTGGAGTTCAGTTTTGTGTTGTTTTTTTCATCTTTATCCAAACACTACCCAATCTAAATGTTATTTTTCTAAATTGCTTAGGTTATTTTTCTCCTTATTCCTATCAGTGAAGTCATGTTGTTTGTTTTTCCTTTTTGTGTTTTACTTTTTGCTTTTGTTGTTGCTGTTTGTTTTGTTTTGTTTGTTTTGGTGCTGGGGATTGAACCCAGGGGCATTCTACCTCTACATCTCCAGCCCTATTTTATTTTTTATTGGGAAACAGGGTCTCCCTAAATTTTTGACGCTGGCTTTGAACCTGTGACTCTCCTGTCCCTGACTCACAAATACCAGGATTATAGATGTGTGCCACCATGCCAGTCCACATTGTTCTTTTGTAATCAAGTTAGGCTAATTTGTTACCATTTTTATTCCATTTTGAGTTGCTTTCACATCCTGTTTGATCTTCTTAATTAATTTGGGGGATGTGTGACGCGTTCCTATAGTTCTAAGTTTTAGCGATATAAAGTAGGGTTCTACTGAGGAGAGCAGATCTTCCTCCCTCCTCTACGTCATCCCTTTTCTCCCTTTCATTCTATCCCTTTGCTATCCACCTCCAAAAAGTAACCTTGTTATTATGAATTGTCATTTCTGTGTTCCCTTTATGCAAATGAGCAGATTCGTGTATATTTTCCATATATCTCCGTATTTCTTACACGACAGTTAGCTTACTATAGATGCTCTTTTACACTTTGCTTTTACACCTTACAGCATATCTTAGAAATTACTCAGGCCAGGCGTGGTGGCGCACGCTTGTAATCCCAGTACTTTGGGAGGCGGAGACCGGAGGATCCGGGTTCGCTGCCAGTCTCAGCTCTCTCTATCTCTCTCTCTCTCTCTCTCTCTCTCTTTCTCCCTGTCTCTCTCTCTTTCTCTCTCTCTACCTAGTGAGGCCTCTGCAACTTCGTGAGACCTGGTTTCAAAATAAAGTATAAAAAATAGGGCCGGGGGTGTAGCGCGGAGGTAAAACACCCCTGGGTTCAATCCCCGGTACCGCAAAAAAAAAAAAAGAAAAGAAATTACTCACTTCAGTTCGCCTTCCCCATTCTCTCCTCCAACTAGTCGCACGATACTGTGAGTATTGATGACGAGTTACTCAAACATCCTCATCTATGTGGGCATTTAGGTTATTTCTCAAATTTTGCAACTACAAAACAATGTTGCAGTGGAAAATGTAGTTTACATATGCTTTGGTTCTAGTTGGAGATGTACCTTCTGGGTAGATTTTTAAAGTTGGAATTGCTATCAAAATTAAGTGCATGTAGGCCGGACATGGTGGCGCACACTTGTAATACTTGTAATCCAGTACTTTGGGAGGCGGAGACCGGAGGATCAGGGTTCGCGGCCAGCCTCAACTCTCTTGCTGTCTCTCTGTCTCTCTGTCTCTCTGTCTCTCTGTCTCTCTCTCTGTCTCTCTCTCTCTCCTCTTAGTGAGGCCCTCCGCAACTTCGTGAGACCCGGTTTCAAAATAAAGTATAAAAAATAGGGCTGGGGGCGTAGCGCGGAGGTAGAACGCCCCTGCGTTCAATCACGGGTACCACAAAAAAAATAAATAAATAAAAATGCAGTGCATGTGCCGTTTTGTTGATTTTTGCCATCTTCTCCTTCGAAAGGGTGTATGGGTATTTTGCATTCCCACCAGCAAGGAGGGGTACAGCTTGTTTCCCCAGGGCCACCCCCGGGGAGGCGAGATTACTCCCCATCCCAGCCGTCTGGTGGGCAAACATGGTATCTGTCATTTTAATTAGCACCTTACTAATTATGAGTTCTTGAATTTTTACTCCCAATGATTGAGCACTATTTTTATATCTCTTTTGTTGTAAAATTTCTGTTCATGTATTTTTGTTACTTTTATTGGACTTTTGGTCCTTTTTCCCTCATTTTTTAAGAATATTTTAGTATATTAGTCATATTTATCCCTTATCTATGAAATGTAGCAAAACTCTGTTCTCCCAATTTATCAATTATTTTTAGTCCCTTTCTGTGTATTTTTGCCATATTTTATTATTTTAATTTTATTTTATTATTTTAATTTTATATAGTCAGACTTATCAATCTTTTATTTCTTGAGTTATTATGATTTTCTCTACTGAGGAAAGGAATTCTTTTAAGTTTTCTTCCATTATTTGTACAGTTTTATTTTTCACATTTAAATGATTAATTTATTAAAACTTATTGCATATCATGTGATATTTCAATCTCAACTTGTCTCTTTGTTATACTCAGTTGACTTAGCATCATTCACTATGAAAACCATGTTTCTGTATAATTTAAAATAAAACCTTTATTATATACTAAATTCCCATAAGCACTTAGTTCTATTTTTGTACATTCTATTCTACTACACTTGTCAATTTGCTGTTCATGCACAAGAACTATGCTATTTTAACTAAAAAGTCCTCCTAGTATATATACATATATCTGATAGAGCTAATGTCTTGTCATATATTTTTCTAGTTCAGTTTGTGTCCAGCTATGCTTACATGTTTATTTTGTACATGAATTTTAGAATCCACTTATCTAATTACTGAAATTAGGTTAAATTTTCAAATTCATTTTAAGGACAATTTACATATATGTAATGCTGCATATATTATTGTCTAAGCCAAGAATGGCAACATCTTTCTTAGTAAAATAAAGAAAGAAAACTCAACATGATAAGCAGTTATCACATGTTGAAACATTTAATTATTACTTTAAAATCAGAAACAATATAGTTCACTTTCAATAACTCTGTTATGTAATGTAACTTGTTCACTATGACCAGATAAATGACAGTATTTAGAAGAGTTGCAAAACAGAAAACCATTTATTAATTATCAAGTAACCAATAAATTATCAAAGCAAAAAAAATCTCACAATTTCAGTAAATCTGATGTACAAACTCTAAGTATAGAAAGTTTCTCAAAAAATTGTTAAGTCAAGAATGGTTTCCTTTTCTGGTTCTTTTGCATATATTAGTAAAGATATTCCTACCACGGATTTTTAAGCAAAATTACTATTAGCTAATTAAATTACTACCAATTAATTAAGAGGCAATATATTTTTAAAATATCACCCGGTATCTAACATAGTATACTATATAAAAACTCAAATTAGTCATATAAAGTAGCCCTGCAAACTAATACAAACAACAACCAATGAAGTTTGACAGAAGCATTGAACAATTCAAAAGTCCTCAAGTACACATAATAGAATTTCTATTTACTTAAAACATTGATTTATTTTCTGAAACCTCTGTTTGTTAAAAACAAGTTTCATTAAGCATGCTGTTTGCTGAGTGATCTTTTAAAGGTCAGGTTCCTACCTGGCCACTGCTATTCTCATTTTGGAATCAAATATTACTTTCTTTGTCATTTCAGAGAAGTCCTCAGGAGTCAGGAGTGTGAATCCAATTCATGGCCATTTTCATAAACAGAGGCAGTTAGGTGGACAAAGAGGAATGTAAACTAGGCTTTCGATAGCATTTTTTTATTTGGTTATATACTTGTTACAGTATTAGTGAGCTCTTTTCACTTCTATCCCACTCCTGGCTGTGTGGGGTGGGTGTGTGCTGACACACCAGCGTTTGCAAGGGTTTGAACTTACCGCAGACCCACAAAGGTCTTTCTTTAACCTCTTAGCTTATTATATGCAACAGTGCTATTCTTTAAAGAAAAAAAGGCACAGAACCTCATTTTTTTTTTTTTACTAACACTGTGTATAGAATGGATCTGAATAGTTGGCAAAGAAATAATTTTAGGGTTACAAAAACAATTCTGACACTTTGTGAGCTCTGGATACATACCCTAAAGGAGTGCCAGCTTAATAAATTTGTTGTGATGTTTACAGTCCGCAAGTGGAAGATTCCATCAGTAGGTAGTATCTTTCAAATGAAAATGAAAGTCGTGGCACGTTTTGTTTGTTTCTTCTCTTCCGCTGTTGGCATATATCTTTATTATGTGAGCATAATTGATTTTATTGCGGAGCCAAGGTTCTTATTTCAGTGAAAAGGACAGGATTGTCTCTTAAATATTAAAAAAATATGATCTTTTCAGTTTATTTATTCTTGATATTAGCATTACCTACTTTTCCTTTTATTGAGAAATGCATTTCAACTTAGTGAGACCCTGTTTCCAAATTTAAAAATAAAATAGAGCTGGGGGTGTAGCTTGGAGGTAGAATGTGATGGGTTCAATCTATAGTACCAAAAAAAAGGGAAAAAAGAAAGAAAGAAATTGCATAAAATTAAAATATATAGGAAGTTTAATCTATAGTTTTAAATTTCTTTGTAATTTTAGTAATTTTCATGAATAACCAGAAATGTCATTTTCTACTTCTTTGTTGCAACTACTACAATTTTTAAAATAATATAATAGAAAAATGAATAAACCATCAGTAAAATAAGCTTTTACCTGTTGACAAAAAGTTTGAGAGAAAGATGATATATTTGAATCACTTGATTTTTCCTTAAATTTGAGAAATGTAATTCAAATTTCATACATCTGTATGAGCTTAAATTATCTAAATGACAAATTGTAGCCTAAATTATTCATTTTCTGAATAGATTGCTTTTCTCCTTCTTTCTAAAAGTATTATTTTTTATTCCGATTATATGTAAAAGACAATTTCATATATGCAAATATTTAGACATATACTCACATCTAGTTTCTTTACTCCCTGAAATCTCAGGAGCAATGTTGACTCTTCTAAACTAAAATTCTTGACTCCAAGTCAAAATCTATACATTATAATATAGTGATGGTTCCAAATGAAACCTTCTGTTTCCTAACAACTTGTTGCAATTACAAGTCAAATAATGTTGAGTTTCTGCAACTCAACAAGAAATCTTTTCTTTATGAACATTGAGGTACCAAGGGCAGAAAATTTTAATGTTGGCTAGACTAATAAATGCAATACTACTGTGTGCCCATGATGGTATCCATGTGGGCAGGGAGCTTAGGATTTAGATTGATTGGTTAGACAGCATATGCACTTTTAACTGAAATGTAAATTTCCAGATTGTTTCAAAAGGATCTGTAGTAATTTATTCTCCACTAGATATACATGAAAGAACATTAGAAGTAATAGATCGTATAGTTATATTTAAACATTACCTACCTCACAGTTTTCCTGGCGGCATTCTTTTGTAACTTTATCCTATATTGTCTTCATCACCGATGAATCAGAACATCTCTTATGTCTTATCCTTAAAACCGCCTGCGAACACACTTCCCTCTTCTTTCTGCCTAACATGGGTGATGGGTTTTCCGATGATTTTGGTTATCAAATGTGGAACTTAGTTATTTACCGAACCTGAATATTCTTTTTGTTTTATTTTTTTATTTGTTATTGGTAATGGAGATTGAACCCAGAGGCATTCTACCTATGAGTTATACCTCCAGCCTTAGTTTATTTTTCATTTTGAAACAGAGCCTTGCTAAGTTGCTGAGGGTCTTGCTAAATTGCTGAGACTGGCCTTGAACCTGCGATCTGATCCTCCTGTTTCAGCCTCCCATGTACTGAGATTACAGGTATATACCACCACACCTGGTGTGAATACTCTTTTGATATATTTCTTTAACGAGGGAGAAAGGAGAGAATTATCTTGTAAGACATAAAATTCTTATCTATATTTTCTTCCACTGCTTAAATGATACCTACCTATTCTTTTGCTGATTTTCCTTTGGGTTCTTGACTTTATTATTTTTTGAGATCTCTACATATATTAATATTACTTCTTGTCATCTATTTAACAAGATAGTTTCCCAAGTACAACTTTCCTTCTGACAAGTGGTTAGCATTGTTTTTATAGCTAATCTTACCTTATTACAGCTTATTAAGGTTCCCTCCTCTCCCTTACGCCCCTGTGGTTTGGAAAGATCCAACATCTTTGTCCCTTCCCTTTTCTAGCTCTCAGAATTATATGTATAATCTATAAGTGTTGACTGAAATCAAGATACCATCTTTTACCTCTCCAAGATAGGCAATTTCTCTACTTATCCCTCTCCAGTAAATTGAGAGATTTAGAAAGTTTTAATTCCATTTTCTCTTTTGCCACCCCCTTCCAGGAAAATTCAGAACGAGTTTCTTCCTCTCCCTCCCCTCCCCTAATGTCTACATTACATAAAAATATTTGAGAAGATTGTGACATATTGTTAATAAAATGCTTCTGTTGAATAATCTATGAAAATGTCTCAATATGAAAATTTGGCAGCAATGAAAACCAGTTTATTCATTTATTTATTATTTTTAATATATTCATTTATTGGTGCATTGTAGTTATACATTTTGATAAGTGTCAGGGTATCAGAAGCATGCATGCACACATTGCTCATTTAGCCCTCCCTCAAATCCCACCCTATTCCCTCCCTCTTCCCTCCTTTTTGTACTCAGCATAGTGATTGACTCTGATAAATTTGTGTATAGATATCGTGTGCATTAGTGGGTTTCCCTCTTCCCCTCTCCCATCTCCCTCAGTTAGGTCCCCTTTTTGCTCATCTAAAGTTTTCTCCTTTGTCTGGAGTCCCTTCTGAGTCCCATTCTCCCTAGCTTTCACATATTAGGGAGAATGAAAACCAATTTAGTTTTTGTTCACATTTTCCTAAAGGATTTCCATTGAGTAATTAAAGGATGATAATGTAATATAAAGAAAAGGTGTATATACTAAGATAATAAAAACATGAAATAATTCATACATCTATTATATCAGCATGAAAATTAAATCATGAGTTTTGGAGAAAATACAATAATGTGCACATACATTGCTAACGATTATCTGAGCTCTGGGGACCGATGAGTAGAGATAGCACAAGGCAGCAGAAAAGCGCCAAGAAATAAAGCAAAGATACTGCTACAGGAGAAGAAAATAATAGAAGTTCACGTAGTGATTACTTCAGCAAATGACGTGTGACAACTGAGAAGGTGTGGAGAGCTTTTACACCAGTTTCCTTTTTCTTATAAGATTTGATTTCTAACGTCAAAATTAGTATTAGAGATTGACTTCAATCTTGACTTCAAGACTTACTTGCTATTGTCTCCAAGACCAAGCACAACTCTACCTTATCTCAGGTAGAACACGGATTCTCACTAATCCATACTCAGAAAGATGAGGCGCTCGCTCGAGGCTGCCATTGCTTTATTACCTTACACACTCACTTGATTATTACCTTACACACTCACTTGATTATTACTGCTCAACCATTTCACACACGAGGAACTAAAACACTTGGTTTTTTCCTGCAAAACTGGGCCAAGTCTAATTCATTTATTCACGGACTTGGTAAAAATTTTCCAATACTCTGTGTCTCAGTTGCACCTATTTTAAATAAAATTCTTTAAAGTATTTTTGAAAAGACTATTTTTGTGACATTTGTTAATTAAAAGCAAATATTTATGGAAACATAGCTAATTTTTAAAATGTCTTGTGTCTAGAAATAAGTTTATTCTCTGATAAAGATCAATGTTAAGTGTTCAGAGCCATTGCCTAAAACTGAGTATATTGATTCTACAACCACTGAAAATAATCCTTACAACACTCAAAAATTTATATTCTGTTATTCATTACTTCTCTAATTCATTAAAGCAAAATTTTATTATAATCTAAACTTTTTACTAAGGGTTTTCAGAGAAGTCTAATATTATTACTTCTAAATTTAATTTGCTCACATATTATTTTTATGTTGTATTTGTTTTTTCTGGAATAAGTTTGGTAGGAATATTCAGTAAGTTTACCTTAAATCTAAGGAAGCTAAATCTTTAGGCCCTTTTATTAAGTAAGTGCAGGTATATGATTTTTGCAAAATTTACTATGTAAAGGTGTTTGTGTGTGTGTGTGTGGGGGGGGGGTGTTTCTGCGGATTGAACCCAGGGGCATTCTACCTCTGAGCTAGACTCTCAGCCCTATTTTATATTTTATTTTGACACAAGTCTCTCTAGGTTGCTAAGGCTGCTCTCTTGTCTCAGCCTTAAGTGCTGGTATTATAGGCATGGGCCACCACGCTCACCTTATGTAAAAGTTTTAATTAAAATAATAAATGTCGCTGTATCTTCCAACTCCCACTGGGCTCCAGACACTTGCCTCCCTGACAGGTAATGCTGGTTCATCCCCCAGCAATGTTAGGGTCCATCAAAGGAGAAGTTGAATGGGGCTACTTTTTATTTATTTATTTATTTATTTTTTGCGGTACCGGGGATTGAACCCAGGGACATTCTACCTCTGCGCTACATCCCCAGCCCTATTTTTTATACTTTATTTTGAAACCAGGTCTCACAAAGTTGCGGAGGGCCTCACCAAGGAGAGAGAGAGAGAGAGAGAGAGAGAGAAAGAGAGAGAGAGAAAGACAGGGAGAGAGAGAGAGAGAGCTGAGGCTGGCCGCGAACCCGGATCCTCCAGTCTCCGCCTCCCAAAGTACTGGGATTACAAGCGTGCACCACCATGCCTGGCCTGGCTACCTTTAATATTAGTTTATTGAGGTCAATGTGTGAGACGTAAGGCCACGTCTATGTAAGATCGAGTTGTTTCTAATAGTAAAAAGTACTCCTGCTTCTCACTCTGTGGATGCACCTGCAGTCACCATGCAAAGGTGCAGGGACAGGCAATGTTGTGAGGCATGCACACCCCATGGTGCTTGACACCATAAGGGTATGGTGGGTGAAAATAAATGGCTGCCTGTGGCCTGGCCCTGCTTTGCACCATTTTATACCCCTGTGCTGATTTGACAAGAACCAGATGTCCTACATGGAAGGGATCTACCATAGGCAAATAACTCTGGAAAAAGGACCCAGATACCCTGATGCCTTCAGAGAGCATCCCCACTGTAATGTGATGGGAAGAATCCTCAGTTCTTACTTTAGCCTGCTGGAAGGAAAATAAATCTCTCCAGGGAAAGGTGGGTCTTTTGGGTGTGGTTAGGTTTAGATGAGTCCATGACAGCTGGATCCTCATGATGGTATTAGTGCCCTTATAAGATGAGACCAGAGAACTCGTTCTCTCTGTATCATCTGAGTATACAGCAAAAAGGGAGTCCTCAGCGAGCCAGGAAGAGGGCCTGGATCACAATCCCCAGCCTCAAAAATTGTGAGAAATTAATGTGTGTTGGGTACCAGTTGTTGGTATTTTGATATAGTGGCCTATATTAGTCTGCTTTCTATCACCATAATGAAATACTTGAGACAACCAAATTTTAAACAGAAAAGGTTTACTGCAGCACAGAGTTTGGGAGGTTCCTGTTCATGGTCCATTGGCCCTGTCTTTCTGGGCCTGTGGTGAAGCAGCATTTCATAATAGGAGCATGTGTCACAGCAGAACCACTTACCTTGTGTCCAGGAAGCAAAAGAGCAAACAAGGAAGGGGCTGTGGTCCCTTGATCCTTGCAAAGACATGCCACCAATGACCTAAAGCTCTCCCCCAAGGGCTTGTCTCTCTGAGGTTGCACCACCCTGAGGACTAAGCCTTAAAACATGGGCTTTTGCCAGGCAGAGTGGTGCATGCCTGTAGCCCCAGTACTTGGGAGGCTGAGACAGGATGATAATATATTCTAGGGCAGCCTCAGTAATGTATCGAGATCCTGTTTCAAAATAAAAATAAAATAGGGCTGGGGATGTAGCTCAGAGGTAGAATACCCAGTACCAAACAAAAACAGAAACAAAACAAAACAAAAAACACATGGGGTTTGGGGGACATTTAAGATTTAAACTCTTTCACTACCTGAGCTGATTAAAGTCTTGTTTGTATTGAAAAAGAAGAAGAAAGATATAATTATAAAACCTAGGAAAGGTTGAACGTGTTAAGGAATTTCTCTTCTGTGCAATTATTTTTTTATTTTCCCTTATATTTGCTTCTTGTTTTTCTTTGCTTCCCCTTTTGGGGTAGATGGAAACACATTTTTCCACTCATTTGTCAAGTAATTTCCACCACATTAAACCTTAAGTTTAAAAACCATGGACCTTGCCTGTTAAATGGAAGAATGTTGATCCTCATGGTTGAGACTCATGGCATCCACTCTTTCTTTTCCTGCTAACCAGAAATGCTTTTCCTGCCAGTAATTTCTCCTCTGATATCATGACGTTTCTGGCAACTCTGAGAGAAAATGCCCACTTGCAGATTAGCAGGCAGTAGGCTTCATGACCTAAGCTCAATAACAGAAAATTATGAGTTTCTCTGACGATAGGATACAATATGCTTCGTCTCTTCCGAAATTCATCAATTTTCTGGTCTGTTGACGCCCTCCTATATTATTTTCGAGAGTTGCCACAGCCTATTTTGTTTATCCTTAATGCTATTTTCAATTGAATTATCGGAGTGGAACATGGGCATTTTGAAACCATATTACTGCTTGTTTTTATTTCCAAATTAGCAGAGCAATAAAAAACCTCTCTTAAAAATCAGGAATGTGATTAAAAGTCTTCTTCTACATGAACATAGTAAAAATTGAAAGCGAAAGAGGGAAATGTTTTAAATATGAAGACAAATAATAAAATAAGGAAGATTTAAAGAAGCTAAGTCTTTCCAGTTAATGTCAGAAATTATTAGTAAAAGATCAAGGCTATCTAACAACCCCTTGCAAATGAAGTCCAAAGGAGATTCTCGTGGTGATAAATTAGAATTCTTTACATTTGGCTCAAAAATTGAGTCCTGTATTGAAATGTCCAGTTACCTCAAACCTTAAAATTACTTATCCAAAATTTTTTAACAAGTATTTTGTTGTGTAAGTAGAAAATAAGAATGTACTTTTGATATTGACTTTTCCTTAAGCTTTGTAAAGAAGTTTTGAAAATAGCTAACATTTTTTAAAAATTATTACTGAAGGCCAAATTTAAATACATGATTTAACGCAACTATATATTTTATTTAAAATTATTCAGTACCATTTTATTTTGCAAGATTCTATAATTCAGAATTTTAAGTTTATTCTCAAAAATAAAAAAATACAGAAATCCTGAGATGCCTGAATTCTTGCATCTATGTCACTCCTAAGCTTATTTTTCTCTTTTTATTTTAGGCATTTATGTAGGTTAAGTACATACAGTTGGTGCTTAACAATATGTAGCCTATCAATGCTGACTGGTTCTTAATCTCACCCACATCTTAGATGTGGGACATTTGTTTTGCTTTTTATACTTTTATTAGTGAATTATAATTATACATCATAGTAAGATTTGAAGTGATACAAACATACATACACCTAGCACTTGGTATAAACTACCTATACCCTTTCCCCAAAACTGATGTTTTAATTGGGCCAGCGTGGGGTCGAGAAATTCATATTATTTAAAATATTGTCATGTGGTTCTACTATGAAATCAGAGTTCAGAGTTGTGGGTTAGACCTTTAAGATAAATACACATTATTAGTTGGACTAGTTTTAATTTGGGAAGCTATAATCTTGATTAAAAGAGAACTACTTATAATGGAACCCTGCCTTGGGCCTTGAAGTACTTAAAATGTTCCTTTTTTTTATTCCATTAAATACAGTCTTTCATTCATTTGGTTCAGCATTTATGATTCAAAAGCACTTTACAAATTTCACAAAACTTGCATTTTCTAAATGTCAATACTCTACATATACCATTTATTTTTTAACAGTGTTTGCTTTACATTCCTTTGCTGTGTCAAGAGTCAATTGAACTTAAAAGTATAATTATTAGTTACTCAGCAAAAATAGGCAGATTTTAAACAACTGGCTGGAAAAAAACATTTTAGCACTGATTTCATTTTTATTAAATGACTGAATTTTTCTTTATGTTTTATGCATTAGCTTATCTGCTTTCTTTTTTTGTGTGGTTTAAATTAAGAACTATGATTATCTGTAAAACTGATTGCTTGAAGTAATTAATCATTTTTCTTATGAAATTACCAGGGTAAATTAAAAATCTTATAATTAAAGAGTTTTCTCTTGTGTAAATGAAACATGCTGAGAGACTGTGTCAGGAAATTATTATTTCAAAACCAATCAAATTAAGTTCTTGTACACTGGACTTTTTACAAATAAGTATATTACAAACATTTTCCTATAATGATATATAATACAGTCTCTTTCAGTTTTTCACAATCATTAAAAGAAAGGATTATTAAAACTAAAGGAATCAAAAGTTGTTTGGACATATGTAAATAAAAGTCTTACTTCCTTTTGTTGCATTTTACAAATAATAAGAAATACTTATTCTTGCATGAGATTATTTGCGCAAGGAACTATTTCTGATCTATTTTATTAAAAATTGACAACATCGGCCGGGCGTGGTGGCGCACGCTTGTAATCCCAGTACTTTGGGAGGCAGAGACCGGAGGATCCAGGTTCGCGGCCAGCCTCAGCTCTCTCTCTGTCTCTGTCTCTGTCTCTGTCTCTCCCTCTCTCTCTCTCTCTCTGTCTCTCTCTCCTTAGTGAGGCCCTCCGCAACTTTGTGAGACCCGGTTTCAAAATAAAGTATAAAAAATAGGGCCGGGGGCGTAGCGCGGAGGTAGAACACCCCCGCGTTCAATCCCTGGTTCCGCAAAAAAAAAAAAAAAAAAAAATTGACAACATCATGAGCTGGGACATGGTGGCATAAACTTGTAATCCCAGTACTTGAGGGGATGAGACAGGAGGAGAGGATTGCAGGTTCTTAGCCAGCCTCAGCAATTTAGAAAGACCCTCAGCAACTTCGTAAGATTCTGTTTCCAAATAAAAAATAAAATAGGGCTGGGAGTGTAGCACAGAAGTAGAATGCCCCTGGGTTAAATCCCCAGTACCTTGTGACCTTGTGCGCACACACACACACACACACACACGACATTATTGGTTGTCATTTTATGCTGTACATTCAAAATAACCCCAGATTGATTATGCTATGGCCGTTTATTTCAGTGAATGCTGTATAACCATGTTTATGAAAACAGTCTTCTTTTAAATGTTTTATAATGCTTCTTAAGAAACTTAGGTTTTATATCTTAAAAAGTTCAGTTTTGAATTTAGAGTCAGATTTGGGCTATCTGACTGGCCAATTTGCCTGAAAATTTCAATATCAAGTGCTGTATTAGAAAATTTTAGAGATTTAACTATATATGTATACCTAAACTTCAGAAAAACAAGGAAAATGACCTGCGCCAGAAACACAAGCAACACTTAGAATCGGCATGACCAGTGATTGGACTTGTCGACATGGGAAGAGAAGGGCACAGCAACTTATAAACTTGACTTTCATCAAAACTCATCAATGAGAAGGTGATGCATAATGAAATCTATAATTAAAAGAAAGGCAAAGAGAATACTCATTAACCAAAATATGGTAATAAAGATGAAGTTTGCCTATTAACTGTGGAGCAATAGGTAGGAAAAATATTGTATTGTTTCCTGAGAATCTATAGCAGCATGGTTGGATATCATGCATTTTGTGGCTTCAAACTTATAAATCATATGATCTTGAACCATGAACCATTAAACTAACAAATTAACATATAAGTAATTTTATGGCCTTTGATACTCAGGGGGTTTGGCAAAGGAGACACAAAATTATTCTTGATCGGGAATTGGAAAACTCCTTCAGTGAAGAGCCAGATAATATATATTTTAGGCTTTGTCGACTATTTTATTTTATTTATTTATTTATTTATTTTTTGCGGTACTGGGGATTGAACCCAGAGGCATTCTACCTCCGAGCTACACCCCCGGCCCTATTTTTTTTTATACTTTATTTTGAAACCGGGTCTCACGAAGTTGCGGAGGACCTCACTAAGTCGCTGAGGCTGGCCGTGAACCCGGATCCTCCGTCTCTGCCTCCCAATACTGGGATTACAAGCGTGCGCCACCACGCCTGGCCTTTGTTGACTATTTTAAAGAACAACTTACAGCCCCCTAACAGGGCAATCAGCAAAGTTGACAGTAAAGATGAGGGATTATGCAGAATGCAAGGTGTGGACAAAAAGAACACTCAGGGTAGAATAAAATGATCCAAGGAATAGCTGAAAGGAATTCTAGAAAAGAGAACAGGGAAAAGGGAAGCAATGGAATGGTAAGTTTTTTTCTTCTACTTCTAGGATAATTATCTAGCTCATACTACCATTGTAATCACAAGGAAAAGCTAGATGCACTTTTAGAACCATGTATTTTGTAAAGCATCAGAAAACTGGGGAAGGAATGAGCAGTGGATAAACTATGAATACAGATAGGCTTGAGTTCTTTCAGAGGAGTCAAAGACAACAGTGGTTTTCAGAGTCTAGTCACCAATTCTATCACAAAGTAGATGTGGAAGCAAGATATTAATATACATATATGACATGGGGATAAATGTAAAAATGCACTTTCTCTATTGAAGCAAATGAAAAACATGTAGTAAAACAAATACTAGAAAATACAAAAAAGACCTACAAAGTAAGGGAGGAAATCAGAATTTAGAAATGACATTGGTGCAATATAGGAAGTATAATGATATATCTACTATAAGTCAGGATGTATAAAACAAGGAGAAAAAATTCCTTTATTCTGATAGAGGTTAAAGGAATAAGAAAAACCTTCAGGTGACACATGATAAACCTCAGAGGGCTTGGGATGTAGTCCAGTGGTACAGTGCATCCTTTCCATGCTCAAGGTTCTGGATTTTTAATCTCTAGTAATACAATTTTTTAAAAAAATGTACAATTAGAGAAGATGGGACCTCAAGGCAGACAAGTATCAAACAACTGAAGACATTTTCCCATGCAGTTTTTGGTAATGTTTTCTCTGAAAGAACCCACAGATTAAAAAGACAGAAGTTACAGACTGTGACTGACAAGATACTAAGAGTATGGCCAGAGACTCTATTCTAAACTAGGATCTTCAGGGAACACTGTTTAATGAAGAGTAGAACAAGCATGGACCAGCCTTGGAGCACACTTGCAGACTGCCGTCAAATCTGGGTTGTCCAGGGGACTCACAAATTTTTACCTTGATTTAAAGTAGTTTTGTATGGGCAATCCCTGCAGAAGCAAAGACTCTGAAGAAGGTACTCTGTAATCAGCAATAAGGGCATCTTAGATAAACTCTAGTTATACACATTAGGCATATAAACTAGCCAAGGCATTTATTCTCTGTGAGTCTCAATTTTCTCAACTGTAAAGTGAGCATAAGAGTAACTAAGTAGTAGGTCTGTAATAAAAATTTAGCATTTTTGCAAATCATTAATATGCAGTACAACTTGTATGCGTGTGTGTGTGTGTGTGTATGTGTGTGTGTGTGTGTGTGTGTGTGTGTGTGTGTGTGAGAGAGAGAGAGACACAGAGAGAGACAGAGAGAGAGGGAGAGAGAGAAGGCACATGAACATGTATATGGAGAGAGACAAAGAGACAAACAGAGAAACATCAACAGAAAGATAGAGACACAGAGAGAAGGAAAAGTTTCACCATGTTATTAAGGATAACAGAACATCTCAAAATAGTAATTTAGTCTTAAGAAAATAATCTAACCTTAAGGCATCTAACCTTAAGAAAATAATCCAACCTTAAAGCATGAAATTATTAGACAAACATTAAAGAATAGATATGCTACAATATTTAAAAGAACAAAATAGAAACATATGGATGCATGCAGGAAAATACACATACGACTAAGAAAGATTTGGAAAATAACACCTACTAGAAACTCATTCAAGTTCAGTAATGAGAAATAATATAAAATATTGAAAAAAGTTAAGAGATATAGAGAACAGAACTCCAAGCTCAAATATATATCTCAACTTTCCCTGGAGAAGAGAGAGATAAAGCAACAAAGACACCAACTAAAGAGATACTGAATAATGTTTTCCCAGCACCAATGAAAGACAACTAAAAGCCAATTTAAGCATGCCGACCCATTTCGGGTAGAGTATGAGAAGGACAATGAAGAAGGCAAAATACAAAGAGAAAAATTTTAAAAGCAGCATGGAAGTAATACATATTAACCCTAAAGCAACAACAATTAGACCAACAGCTCTATTATCAGCAGAAAAACAGACAAGAGTAACTAAAATATATTTTAAAAATTGAGAATTCTATGGTCCTCAAAAATATATTCCAATAGTCTGTTATGTTAGTACTTGGGAGGGTGAGAGAGGAGAATCACAGGTTCCAGTTCAGCAGCACACATTACCTTAGCAAGACACTGTTTCAAAATAAAAAATACAATAGGGCTGGTGGTGTAGCTCAGAGGTAGAATGTCTATGGGTTTAATCTCCAGTACAAGATAAAAAGAATTCCAATAATGAAAGTGATGTACTCATGTAGTCATTTAAGATTTGCGATACAAAAATTAAGACTGCTAATTTTTCCAGAGTAGAAATTCACTAAATATTATACTAAAGTATATAATATAAATTATAGAAAAGGGAACTCAGGGGATAATTCTAGCATATAATAAAGAATGAAAAGCAAAGATTGTGACAACTATGAGCACAAGCCACGGACACCTGAACCAAGAGGCCCTTGCAGGGTGGAGAAAGGTTCAGCGGGAGGCCACCAGCAGTCCTCATTCCTGCCACGGACACCTGATGCATTTATTGCTGGAGAACCTGTGGTCCTTAGCTCACTTTTGGGAGCTGCTGGGTACCACACTGCTTGCGCTGCTCTGGAGAAAGAGCCCAGCCTACTCTGAGTCCTGCACCCAGACTTTGGCTGCATGGAACTGTCTTGAGTCCCCACCCACCTGGGACCCCTTGAAGCAGCTGGGCAGCTGCCCCCAGCAGCTCTGCCAATCCAGCCCTACAACCACCCCGCAGGCCCTGACACCCTCCCACAGCCACAGAAAGCACTTGGGCAGCACACCCTGAGTAGCTCAGCCCCCAGTGACCCCAGAAATCAGCTGGCTGGCCTCTTACCCATCCTCCGGGTGTCCTGAAAACAGCCAAGAAACCTGCCCTGTGAGGCTCAGCCCAATAAGAATGCCAGGAAGCAGAAAGGGCTTTACTGCCCACTAATGGCCCTAGAGCATCACTAGGCTTTCTACCCAGAGCAGCTGAGCCCACAAAAGCCCCAGGAAGCAGAGAAGTGGCCTCGCCTACCCACAACCCCAGTGAGCAAATGACCATGTGCTTCCTAAGTTGTCCAGTCTTTCCAGCCAGCCCCTTGGGAAGGAACCGAGTGGCACTGTGCCTACACCTGTTGACTCCCCAAACAGCTGAGCAGCCCACTTTCAAAACCTTGCCCTCTCCACTGAGAAGCACACTGCACCCTGCCTACCCACCCTTTGCCCCAGGGGGCAGCTGGACAGATGCTATCAAGATCTTGCAGACATTGCCAGCACTGACTGGAGCTCAAGAAGCTACACAGACACTACAGTGAAGTCCACACCTGAAACCAAAGCCAACACAGCATAGCCAATGAACACTCCAGAGCCCATCAGCAGCAAAAAATCTTATGCTACAAAAACGACCCTAGAGCTGAGTATGGGGATGCATGCCTGTAGTCCTAGTACTTGGGAGGCTGAGAAAGAATTTCAGGTTTGAGGCCAGTGCACAGTAACTTAGCAAGATCCAGGTTCAAAATAAAAAATAGAACAGGGATGTGGGTGTAGCTCAGAGGTAAAATGCCCCTGGGTTCTATCCCCAGTAACACACACACACACACACACACACACACACACACACACACACACACACTATGCTATGCATTTAATTTAGGCAACTGATATACCAGATTCATAAATACCAATGTAGGAGCCAGGCGTGGGGGCACATGCTTGTAATCCCAGTACTTGGGAGGATCCAGGTTCACGGCCAGCCTCAGCTACTTAGTGAGGCCCTCCGCAACTTAGTTGGACCCTGTTTCAAAATAAAGAATAAAAAACAGGGCTGGGGCTGTAGCACAGAGGTAGAATGCCCCTGGGTTCAATCCCCAGTACCGCAAAAAAAAAAATTTATAAATACCAATGTTGGGACACAGCAAACAGGAAAAACACGGCAACATAGTGCTTAAAAAAGCCAAAAAACGGCTGTAGTGCACATCCTAAGAAAAGGAAATCAACAAAGTGACTGACAAAGAATTTTTTAAAAATGAAGTAGCAGCTGAGACAGGGGGAAACGGAAAATAGACATGTCTAAGTTCCTTTGTTTTAAGTAACAGCTTAATTTTATTCCTGGCTTTGAAAAATCAGAAAATTACATACTGTCAAATATATCTGTTCTACCCTTGAAGATTCCAACAGGTAGATTATATCTCTCACAATCTGTTGTGCCCTGCCTCCACTGGGGAGTCATGATGCATATTAAATATTTAAAAGGCTCGGGGGGATTCTTAAAGCAGGGGAAACAGTTTAGGTTCGCTTAATGCAGAGTTTTGGCAATGTATTTGGCCATCGTTTTAGTTAGCGCTATTGGTGGATAGCAATAGAAATGACTTGTAATTTTAAGCAAGGAAAAATAAATGCAGTGGAAAAGAACAAAAGCAGTTTTAGAGGTGACAAAAAGCAGAACCATGCTCTGGCAGGAATCATAGAGCAGGTCAAAGCCACGTTTTGGCCGCTCGCTAATCTGCGATCAATCTCTTCCTTCCTTGGTCCCGTCTGTTGGGCCACCGGATGGGCTGGGGTGTTGGTCTATTCCGGTGCAAATTTTATCCAAATTTTGTAACCACTGTGACCTGCAGAATAGTAGCCCTTGTTCCAGGAGTTCCTGACCAGGGGTTTTGTCAGAGAATAAAAACAAACACAAATTGTACTGTATTATTAAGTTGGTGGTTTTCATACTGATACACACTAAGAGACAAAAGATGACCCAGAAAACGCAACTTGAGCAAGACCCCGGAGTCTTTTATACTGAGCCACTTCCGGAAAGCTTTACCTGACCCCCAAAAACATTCATTCATAAATGCACTGGGGATGTGCATTTTTAAAGTTGATCTCTTTTGTTCTCTCTTGTCCTCTGGGTTTCCAGAAAATTCTGTAATAGTTCCAGCCAGTCTTGCCCTGTTAAAGGAAACCAAAAGAAAATCTTTGTTTGTGTTTGCCTTAAAAGATTCCCAGAAGGAATTATACAGGGTGGCGGTGACTTCACGGAGGGCGAGTGTGAATCCAGACCCCAGCCAGGGGCGTCTTCATGGTCAGGAGCAATCCACACCAGGTCTCTGGAAATTTCTCAGGCAACTTCTCTATAAACAGTTCGAGTTTGAAAGGTATGTAGAAAAATATTCTGTGTGTGTGTGTGTGTGTGTGTGTGTGTGTGGAGTTTCACTTCTGATATGAGTAAACAAATTGAATTTTTAAGTAAATGGAAAGCATAAATTACACTTTAAAACTAAACAAGGTGAAAAGAGAGATTACAGCTGACTCCTTATGACAAGCATACAAGAAAATCAGAAAACCCTGAGATTAGTAGCAAAACCACAGAGCAGATTGGAAGTAATATGATTGATAACCTCTCCTACTTTCCAATACAGAAATTTCCTTTCAAAATTCAGCTCTAGGGACTGTGAAGCTTATTTTAATTTTTGACAATTCATCTTTTTTGATTAATTTAAATTAATAATATGCTTATAATGATGCACATATGTCTTCCAATGTATTAAAAAGTTATATGCAAACAGATTTTAAAAATGTTCTAAAATAGATTCAGAAATAGTTTTCCATAAAAAAGCATTTTCTTACTTTGCATTCCATATATATACACTTCCTAAAAATAGTTTTCCTATATACCCTCCTCTTGCTTTGTATATAGTCTTAATGAAAATATCAGTAGTTAACAACCCATTAATTTTCTATTAACTAATATATCTCTTTAAAAACAATTCGATATATATATATATATTTGGTACTGGGGATTGAACCCAGGGGCATTCTACCTCTGAGCTATACCCCCAGCCCTATTTTATTTTTTACTTTTGAAACAGGGTCTTGTTAACTTGCTGAGGGACCTTGCTAAGTTGCTGAGACCGACCTCAAAACTGGGATCCTCCTTTCTCAGCCTCCCAAGTACTAGGATTAAAGGCCTGCACCACTATTCCTAGCTAAAAATAACTCATTTTATTTATTTATTTATTTTTATTTTTGTGGTAATGGGGATTGAACCCAGGGACATTCTACCTCTGAGCTATATTTTATTTTTAATTTTGAAACAGGGTTGCACTAAGTTGTGGAGGGCCTTGCTAATAATTCACTTTAAAAGTAACTTGGGAAGAGCTTTTAAGAAGCAAGTATGTAATTCAGAAATGGTTTACAATTATTGGAGAATAAATCATAGATTAAAGAATAAATCATAGATTAAAGTCCTATTTTGCCCGGTGTTATATTAGTGTATGGGGTATCCTTTTAATAGATTATGAAACTTAAATCTATTATAGAAAGTTTCATTCAATCTTTACATAGTTAGTGAACACATTAAAAAGATCTAACCAAAATATTATTTATTGAAGGTTTAAATGAAGAATTTAGCTCATCCTGTGGAACTATAAACTATTTTCAGACTTCATCAAATTCTGAATTACTAAACAGACTAGGATTAAGATTGTGTTTTTGAAGCCAGGCTTATTAACACATGTCTGTAATCCCAGGACTTGGAAGGCTGAGATACAAAGGTCACAGGTTCAAGGACAGCCTTAGTAACATAGCAAGACTCTCAGCAACCTAGCAAGACCCTGTTTCAAAACACAAATAGAAAGCACTGGGATGTAGCTCTGAGGTTTAATGCCCTGGGTTCAACCACCAGTACCACAGAGAAAAACAAACAAAAAAAAATTGATTTTTTTTGTCCTAGGGTGGGCAATAATTAAAATTACTACATTTGGAAAAATGATTAGAATACTGCTTTCCACTTGACTACAACCCACTACATTGCTCAGAATTCTAGATCATATCCTCTAGACCAGCATTTTACTACCATTTTCAACTGTGTTGCATTCCTATAAATTAATAATAATTAGAGAATATTGATTATGGCTGAAAAAAAACATGACCCAATGAGTCTGGCTAGCTGGGGTCCACCTGATGTCTAACTACTCAGAAATCAGGATCTCACTTCCCCTTACCACTCCTTTCACATACGTGTGCTTTTGAGAAAGACTGAAAGGTTGTTGCTCTTAGATCAACCTGACAAGCAACATGGAATACCAGCGGGGTCAACATGATTTTAGACAACTCCTGGAAGTCTTGACTCTTAAGACTTTTAACACTAAAGAAATGTTGGTATTACACCCCAAGAAAGATAAGCTTCCAGGTTCTCTGTATCAGGGTTTGGTCTTTGCTGATAAGAACAGTTGGCAGTGCAAGCTTTGTTAAACATATGTAGAAAGAAGATAACAAATTTGTATTTCAATAACAGAAGACCTTCCACCTGTTTAGTCTGATTAGGTCTGAATAGGTCACCTGCCCATCCATGAGCCAACATCAGTCTATTCAGTCTTTGAGCAAACAAAGGCAAAGTCTGCCCATGACTGGTATACCACACAGGATGCGTCTCTGTCTTGGGGATGGGTTGAGATGTCTCTGATTCACCTGCACCGCTTGGAGAAGAGGGAGACATTGCATGTTACTGTGAGTCAATAGTGAAGAACCGATAGGTAGATGGGCAGGCTCACCCAACACAAAATGAAAGGCAGCATCTTATGTGTGCAACTCTGTTGGTCCAGAAACAGAAGGCATAATTCCTCTGATTCTGATTTCTTTAAAAAGATAAAATAGAGCTGGGCATGGCGGTGCACGCTTGCAATCCCAGTACTTGGGAGGCTGAGATAGGAGGATCACAGGTTCATGGCCAGCCTCGGCTACTTAATGAGGCCCTCCACAGCATAGTGAGACCCTGTTTCAAAATGAAGAATAAAAAATAGGGATGGGGGTGTAACTCAGAGGTAAAATGCCCCTGGGTTCAATCCCCAGTACCACATACACACAAAAAAAAGATGAAATAAAACCTCCAACTGTTGATCCATGCCCATGCCCTTCTAAAAAACAAGAAAATCTTTAGTTATTTTTAAGCTGTCATTTATTTGTAAAATTCTTATTTTGCAACTACAGATACTTGAAGATACTATGCTTTCCCCTAAATGCATTTGCCTTCCTTTTTTTCCTTTTTAACCTAAAACTATTTTTCAGAAAGAATCTTTAATAAACTTATGACTTATTAAATATGGTGTCTATTAACATCACAGACTCTGGAACAATCCCCAACCTAAAAATATACTGTTTATAAGAAATAGGTAATATTGTTTCAACTTAACCTTGAAAAGTTTAAAAAAAAATTGAGTTTCATTCCAGTAGCAGCCAAAAGATCTTAGAAACAGTAATCTTAGTGCCAGCCTGGCAGACACAATCTACACAGAACTTAATCAAAATAAGATTAAAAGTCCATAGCAATTTCCTTGAGTGGCCAGTCAGATAGCCCCCATTACAGTCACCCACCAGCCTGCCCCTGGGGCCTATTTCAGAAATAAATTGGTTCGTAAATGAGCTGATGCAGAAGGAAAAAAATGTTTTCTTGAGCCTGCACCCTAAATTTTATCAAATGATATGGGGAAACTTCAGTCTTTTTAATCTGAAATACCCTTTTTCCCCCTGATGTATAACTTCTTGCATTTATTAGTTTTATATTAAATATTAGTGTATGCAAGCTTATTTGATTTTGCATAGGAGTTAGTAGGTGGCATTAAATATTTAATAAGATAGCAACAGCTAAAACATCTGGGCAATTGTTCAGGGAAGAATTCCATTTGGTTATTAAAAGATTTGCATAATTATCTTATTAATATTACTTACCAATTACAAACAGTGGGTAATGTCAGAGAAATATGCAAGTGATGTCATTAATTCAGGGGATTTAAAAAGAAAGTTTCAATTTGGGGATACTTCAATAAGAGAGTAGAACATTTCTAAATGTTTACATCATTGAAACAGCAGAATATGAGTGGAATGCCCCATTATTTCCGTTAAAAGTAATCCACCCTGATTCTTTTATAAAGCAACCATGAGTTAAAAATAGATTTCTGCCGGGCATGGTGGCGCACACTTGTAATCCCAGTACTTTGGGAGGTGGAGACTGGAGGATCCGGGTTCGCGGCCAGCCTCAGCTCTCTCTCTCTCTCTCTC
>PVJS01012224.1:0-44280 GCA_004027185.1 Glis glis | reverse complement strand
GGGGGAGGGACACCAAGAGCTGTGTGCATGTATGTTAACACCAAACTGATACTCATTGTGATGTGAGATTATAATGCACCAATAAAAACATATTTAAAAAATATGGGGTCTGGGATGTAGGTCAATGATTTAGCACCCCTGGTATCAATTCCAAGAACTGAAAAAAATCCTGCTATGAAGATGGATGTGTTGAGTAGTATACTTATAGTTCAATTTTGCAAAGCCAGATGCAGTAGGATGACTAAGCCCAAGAGTTTGAGACACGCTGGATAATACAGGGAGATTGTCTAAAACAAAAACAAAACAAAGGCTGGAATGATGAGCCATTCCTGAGGCCACCCTCAAAATTTTGTTAGTCAGGAACCAAGTGAGACCCCATTTTAGAAACAAAAGGTAAAAAGGGCTGTGGGTGTAGCTCAGAGGTAGAAATTCCGTGATTTCTATTCTCAATACCAAAAAAAAAAAAAAACCCTCAAAAGCCAAAAATAGAGCAAAATAAAAGAAAGTGAAAAAACTGAGAGTGGAGAGCAAAACGGTAAGTACAAAGGAACTCCGTTACTTATTCTCCTTCCTATTTCTTTAAGTATTACCCCCCAGGCAACAGATATTAATTTTACTAGATAGATATTTTAATATAGTCACATGAAAAGCAGAAAAAATCTTTGAAAGGATCATGAAATTTTTATATTCTCAAACCTACTTTATAATCATCCTCAATATTCAGAAAAATCTCAACACTTAACTTCTGAAAATATCATCAACACTGACATGCAGTCTTCCGAAAAAAGGAAATTTTTATTTGGTGCTGTGGATGAAACACAGGAACTTGTGTGCATGGTAGAATGCACTCTACCATAGAGTTACCTCTACAGCCCCCCAAAAATGTTCATGATATTCATTGTCATTGGAAATTGAACCCAGGGCCTTCCATGTGTTAAGCTAGACAATAAGTCTCAAAAAATGATTTTTAAAGTAGTAAAACTCAAAATAGTTATTCTTATGTAGGTCTTTATTTTTGTTCTTAGGGCTAAAAAATGTTAATGACTATTATTGTGTACTCTGTTTTAGGAAGAAAATAATGTAAAGAAGAAAAGCAGCTTCTACTTGAAAATTACTCATAACACAAAGAAATCTGTCCTGATGCAAGTGAGGACACATTACTTTTTAAAAACATAGTTTAAAAATCAGGTGAGGCCGGGCATGGTGGCGCACGCTTGTAATCACAGTACTTTGGGAGGCGGAGACCGGAGGAGGTAGAATGCCCCTGGGTTCAATCCCCGGTACCGAAAAAAAAAATCAGGTGAGATAGCATAATGGAAATTGTGTCCCTACCCTTTTCTATAACCACTTTCCCTAGCATGTTCATAGTAGGAATCCTTTCTAAAATGTAAATATTCAATCTGCCTGTTTTGGCACATTCTGGTATACCCAGTACTTGGGAAGCTGAGACAGGCAGATCTCAGGTTCGAGGCAATGTAGTGAGACTCTTAGCAACCTAGAGAGACCCTGTTTCCAAACAAAAATAAAAAGGGCTTGGGGTGTAGCTTGGAGGTAGAATGTGCCTGACTTCAATCCCCACTACCACAAAAAATAAAATAAAATATACATATTCAGAGTCACATTTCATCTGTGTTCAAACAAGCAACAGAAAAAAAACTATGATATATAAGTTTTCTGATGAGCTACTTTTCCTAGTGGTACCGAAATTCTACCCTTAGATTCCTACAAAATAAGTCCAGCTTATTTTGCCCTGCTCTGAGTAAATTTGACTCCATGCTCTTTCTGTGTTAAAAAAAAATCTTTGGTTCTCTTCAACATTCCATCCCAAATTACCTCTTTTTCTGAAGAACATTTCTATCCAATCCAACTTTTTTTATTTTTCTTATTCATGTCTGTATTTTCAGCATCTGTCACATGGAATGTATTCAATAAATATTAACTAAATAAAAGAAATATGTGCTCCCCTACCCCATGTTTGTTTTTCCCATGCCCCATTCCCATGGTGTGTGATCAGGAGGGGCATCTCACTGAAGCACCCTCATGAGCTTTCTGAGAGCTAAGCAAGTTGTCTTTGCCATCACCATAAACAGTGACTTAATTTGTGCCTAGCTCATGACATTCATTTATACACAGTGAACACGTCAGTGGGGTATTTGGGTGCTGGTCAACATTGGAGATGAGCGTCTAGGGCCTTGTGCCTCCCTTTATGCTAATTCCATGTCCTATGAGTGGCCTCGGTGCTCACAGTTTTTGGTCACCCAGCATCCTCAGCACCAGTGACAGTTTGTATTGCAGTGGTTTGAGTGGGACTCGACTTTCCAATGCTTGGGCCGATCCAACTTTTTCATTCTTCAATTTTCTCCTGCCTCATTTCTACATTTTCTCATTCCAGTCAGTCATTGAGGACCTGTACTTAACATAAACAGTGCCAAACTTCCTTCTCCTGGAATATTTACCTCCTTGTAGCCTACCCCTCTTCCTCCTCTCCCCCTATTTCTCTTTTCACCAGTTTCAATGAGAAAACTGTAAAATATGTTCATATTACTTTCTGAATAGCTCTAAATTTGAAATACCAAAGCGGAAATATTAGTAGAGGGAGACTGTTCCAGTTGAAACATCTACCCCACCTAGGTTTTCTCTGCATAACAAGCATCCTCATCAACTCTGATTTCATTTTTTATACACATTTGCCTTAAGACTCAAAATTAGAAAAGAAAGGGAACAGAAAACAGGCTGTCAGTTATCCTCCTGTTGCAGACATGGAAACAGATATCTTGAGAGTATAAACCATGAGTTAAAAGTCACATACTTAGTAAATGTCAAAAATGCACTTAGGTCTTTAGATTCCTAGTTTACTACTTTCCCTCATTATTCTAAGCTGTTTTGACTGTATTATTAAATTTAGTGAGGAGGAGGAGAAAGGCTAATTAAAAAACTTTAAAATGTTTCTTTCCTCTCCTGACATAGGTCAGAGAAGAAGTAACATCTATTGCATGTCCAAGGGGTTAGGATGTCTCAGTGGCTGAAGCCAAAGAGAACATATACAAAGGTCACTGGTTACTGGTCAGTCATTGGTCACTGTTTTCTTTTTATGATCCAAAATTGTTTATAGAAACCTCCATGGAAATGACAAGATTCTATCAGGTGGTGGTAGGTTTGGTGGAAGAATGATGTCACAAAACAGATAGTTTAAAGGTATGAGAGAGCCACATCATGTGCACACCTGCTGATTGCACATGATGGTAATGGAGGCAGGAAGCCAATTTTCCTCCTGTGCTTCCATTTGTGGCAATGTTTAGAGAGGCAGCAGGATCCTGCACTGGAGCAGGTAGACCTAGTAGGACCAATTTAGAATTTAGTCCCATTTCCAGGTTTGATTTTGTCCACCCATAACCCCTGGATATTATGATATGAAAACTAGATTTGCCACCTTTGCAAAAGCTGAGGACTTCAGGGGACACAGGCCTCACAACCTCTTCATGGCTCCTCTGCATGCAGTGTGATCCTGGCCATCACTCAAACTCATTAGTAAAGTGGCACAGTGAAACTGGTTTGGGGTGTTTGAAGTTTAATTGAAAGAATTCATCTCACTGCCCTGGTGCATGGGTGTGGAATAGACAGTGATTCATATTCCAGGCTGTGCTTTGTGTGGATTTCTCACTGTGGCAGATCGTGAGGCTAAGTCCCAGGGTAGCAGCTGTTCCCAGGAAAACTGAGCTCTTGCAACTCCCTGTAGATTCCCCCTTGCTTTCTATTTTCCTTTCTCATCTATGGTCATAGATAACCCAATATGTTGCAGATGTGTTTGAAAATTATTTTCTAAAATGCCTGCCTTGTAGGGAATCAGTTCTAAGAACATTCTCCATGATAGGGTTTTTTTCCATTTCTTCTTGTCAACCCAAATTCAAATTCTGCCATCTTCAAGCCCTTCCTTCCTTCCTCCCTTCCTTCCATTTCCCCTCCCTCCTTCCTTTCTTTCTTTTCTTTCTTCTTCCCCCCTTTCTTTCTTTTTCTTCTTTTGATACTGCATGATGAACCCAGGGCCGTTCTACCTCAGAGATACACCCACAGATATATTATTTATTGTGATATGGAACGCTTCACGAATTTGTGTGTCATCCTTGCATAGGGGCCATGCTAATCTTCTCTGTATGGTTCCAATTTTAGTATATGTGCTGCTGAAGCGGGCACCAATGAATCTATTTCTGATTCTTATAATCACCAAACCTCTCTTTTTTTCATATTGGATATTTAATCCAGATGTGTTCTATCTCTGAGCTACATATCCAGCCATATTTTATTTTTTGTTTTGAAATAAGGTCTCAATAATTTGCTGAAAGCCTCACTAAGAGTCTGAGGCTGGCCTCAAAGCATGTGATACTCCTGTCTCAGTGTCTCAAGTACTGGCATTTGAGGCATGTGCCACCATGCTCTACGCGATACCTGTTTCCTCTTTTCTCCTTCCAAGTCCTGGATCATATTCCTTTCTATTTCCTCAGTTGTTCGTTCACTCCTATACTCCCATCCAAATTGTCTAATACAGTGTATGATCCCCACCTGTCTAAAGAAAACTACAATTAACAACTCAAAATGTAGGTGAATTGTTTATTAGTTATATATTAATTCTATTTTTATTCAGTGAATTTTTTAAAGTATTTAAGAACAAATAAGTTTCCATCTATCTATATTAACATCCATATGCATATCTATATCTACATATATATATCTATAAATATATGCATTTCCATGTTAAACAAAAATTATTGGGTACACATGTGGTATTAGCAATCTTGGCAGATCTTCCTCTACATATCCATAATATTGAGAAATTCCCATCTCTTTCTCTCTCAATGAAAAACTGCACTCTCCCCAAGCAGTGTATTTGGCAGCATTCTCATGCACTTTTTGAGCCTGCGTCTTCATAGCTTTGCACTCTGGCCTCTGCTCTCTAGTGATGTGCTGGACATGACTGGCTCAGGACCATTTGGTTTCCTCCATGGAATGGGTTGTAACGCAAAGTCTTCAAGTAGAAATTGGTTCTGAGGCTGGGGTGGTGACTGGGGTTGGTCACAATAGTGGCAACAAGGTTCCTCTGCAGAGCAGTGCAGGATGATGTTTTGCAGGGTACAGGCCTGGAAGCAGTAGACTGAGGAACACTGGGCTGAGTAGAGGTGGTCAAACCCAGGCTGGATGCATTGGTCAATGCTGTGGGAGCAGGTCTTGCAGGGACCATCTGAGATGTGCTGGCCGGAGCTCCCTGGGCTGCTGTGACTATATGGGTGGAGCTGAGTGGAAGCAGGCTGGTCAGGGTGAGCTGCTGTGGGCCTATATGAGGCCACAGACTATGGCTTCTGAGGAACAGGCCGAGCTTGAGGTCTTTCTGGGCATAGAAAAGGCAAAGGGACCAACCTGACCTTCCCAGGCCATGGCAGCTCATACTGGGATGGTGATAGAAACTCATTTTTGGAACAGCTATTTTCTGAGCTTGTATTTGTGGCTTCTCCCAACCCTTTAGCTCATGTGGGGTATCCCTCCATGACTTGACAGCCAGGGATGCCTGGGGGTCTTTGGTGCTGTTTGATTTTCCCAGGGTCCTGGAGGAAGAGAGCCCACTTTTCTTGTCACACTTCTTCCTCAGTGCATGATAAACCTGCACAGACTCTAGCATGTGCAAGGTTAGAGACTTCAAGGATTTGTTTTGGATAAGCTCAGGTGCATTTATCTTCCTCTTCCTTTGGGTACCTTGTGACTTCTCTTCTGCCTTGGGTTTGTTCCCTGACTGGTTATTATCATGATCTTTCCTGGAGTTGTTATCTCTGGTCCTTTTGGTCTTCTCCTGCCACTGGTCCTTAGATTTCCTGGTTTTGCTGGGTGCACCTGTGAAAAGCTTTGGGTGTATTCACAGGAGCACTGTCAATGTCTGCAGCATTGCCAGCAAATATTCTTCCTTTTAACATCCACTCAGGTTCCTTTGCCTGGATTTTGGCTTTAGGGGCCTCGTTGATTAAATCAGAGACTTCATGTTATTTTATTCTTGACTCTATCACAGGGACACTGTAGGATGCTTGACTTGTCCTCCACCTCCTTTACCTCTATGGCTCTGGTATCTTCAGGTTTTATTGCAGTGGGAACTTTGGCATTGGTCAAGCTCTGTCAAGAAGTTTAGAAGCTGGGAAAGGTGAATATTCTCCTTCAGTGTATCGGTGACTGCCAAATCACTGCTGCACTCAATATCAGTATCAAGTGTCCCTTCATCCTCAACCCTCAGGCTGTTTTTTTCCAAAAAGTCAATTTCACAACCAGACATCTCAGAGCCCATGGGATCCATGCAGGACAGAAGCTCTTCAATATTGGGGGTTTCTATCAGGAAACATTGAGAATCTTGGTTTTCTCTCAGAATCTTGTATGCACCAGAAGCTATTAAAGCTCAGTTTTCATCTCCTCCAAATTATCTTCTGCCTGTACGTAGCTTACACTTGAGGCCAGAGCCACGATATTGACAGGACTCTGTTCTGGGTATGTTAAGGAAAGGTCCCCAAGTTTAGGTGGTAGGCAACTGTCATGTATCTGACTAATTCTGCTACTGCAAGACTTGGGAAATTCTGGAATTTGAGGCCGACAAAACATTTGGCTTGCAAGTTGCAATCCCTGACAAGTCTCCATTCTCATGGGAGTTTACACCTCTGCAAAGGAATCAAAGATGTCAGGTCCTGGTAAGTAACAATCACCTCCTACCTACCTACAGGGTAATCAGGCCCCTGCCAACAGTAGATATGGAATTCTATTAGCTTTTGTTAAGGATCATGGACAGATATTAGACCATGGACATAGGAGAGCAATGCACTGACTGGGCTAGTTGTACCTGGTGATCATTTGGTGTCACCTTTTGTTTGTTTGTTTCCTGGGATCACTATTTGTGAAAAGGAAAGTCAAAGTGACTTAAAATATGCAGTGTCTTAGACAGGTGATTTGTCTGGATGGTAGAGCTCTTGCCTCCTAGGTGGGAAACCTTGGGTTAGATGCCAAACACTTCCAAGAAGAAATTTTTAAAAGTCTAGGATTCTCATATTGGGTGCTCTCAATTTTCTCCACACTTCTTAAGAGTTAATAACACTTCACGCTATAAACCAGTATGAACGACATAAACGCCATTGGAGCAATTCTCATGAAATAGTTGAAATAGAAAACACTACTGTTATTACCATTCTTATCTTCAGTGACTCATAAAATAGAAGAGCAAGAACAGAACTGAGCACCTAGCTTTGTGCAGGATATCTGAACACGTGTTAAATCCTGGCATATATAATAGAAAGTCAAATTGTCATAACCATGGTCAGTTTGAAGTATATTTCAAGGAGAAGCAAGCAAGACATGAAGGAAGGGAGTTAATAAGAATATGCTCCTGTTGGGGCAAATATCTGTCAGGACAATGAACAGAAGCCTCCCACAGTGTGATTCTCATGATCTCCTAGTTGAGCAGAGATGGCCAGTACCGTGTGTGGGAACCATTTCCTTATCTTTGGGCTTGTAGTTGAACAAACAGCCTTGGGAGGTTCTGCTGAGTGGGCAGAGTAAGATCTGCTGACCTGTGTGCTGAAAGTTTCACATCGGAAGGGAGTTCTCAGTCCCAGATAGGAGACTTGGCTGTTCTTTAACCATGGGTAGGGGGGAAGGAGACTGGAAACCATTTTGTTTGCTTGAGTAAATGTTAACATTGTGTGGTTAAGGACTTTTTGCATAGTTCTGATGCTCTAAAAGGGTATATAAAGGCATGCCTAAATAAAGACGTGGCTGGCGGTATTCACTGCAAGCCATCCCCAAACTATCTTTTATCTTGTCTCTTTTTCTCAATCCTCACTCCCCGTTTCAGGGACCAATTGACTTTGCCGACGGGCTCCGGCACAGTGTCCTGAATTCCAACCTTACAAAGTCTGCAATAACAGGGTGTTGGGGAAGGGTAGTGGATGAAGTCTCTGGACTTCAGTTCTACCTATCTGTAACTTCACCACTCCTCAGTCTAAGATTGAACCCTCCTTTTGAAAGTGAATCTCATTCCGAACTTGGTGTTTTAACTCACCCTGGAAATTAATTTCTGTGGTGGGTTCAGCAGTCCCAGAGTAGTCAATTGCAGAGGTAGAGACTGATGGCAGGACACTTGTGGGATGCATCTGCTTTAGCACCAGCACCATTTCTGGTTGAGAGGAAGAGGCAATAGTTCTTGTGTAAGCACAGAGCCATAGGATTGCATCAGGGTATAAGTTCTCCAGACAGCAGAGCACCCAGTGTGCCCTGGTCATAGTAATAGACTTGGCTTCCTTGTTGGTAGGGAAGTGATAGGCTTTGTCCATGATTTGGAATCTGAGATGGTGGCCCCTGTATCAGGCTAGCAGAGAGTGATGGGTAGAGAGGGATCACGGCATTGACATCTGAAGTGTCATCATACTGGGCTGAAATCATTGTGGAAGGAATGGCTGTGTCCTGCTCCAACACAGTCATAGCAAAATCCCTGTGTGAAGATGACTGGTTTCCAGTGCTTTCTGTGATACCCCACTGAAAGAGACCAGGATAGGAGGCATCTGACATGTACATCTGGATCTGGTCAAGGACCCCAGACAACATGGCCATGCAAGAATGTTGGTACAGGTAGACACTCCCCATGAGTGGCTGAAAGGAGGTGCCAGAGGCTGAGGGCAGCAGCCATGTTGAACAGACAGCTGTAGCAGACACACTTGAGAAGCTGTAGACACTTCCTGTTAGGGAAGCTGCATTGTTTACCACAGGAAGAGAGAGATGCACAGTAGTCGCCGTTCCATGTAAAGATGGATTTTGGGAATTGCCTGTAGGAAGCAAGAGGGCAATAAAAAATGAGATGTGCAAGTTTTCACTCTATATGAGTATTGTGTTAATGCTGTTGCATTGAGAAAGGCTCTAATACTCACTGAAATACTGGAAATAAAACAGTTTAGGATGACTGTAGGTGTTGGGGCATTTTGGCACACTTCTGATGAACTAACTGCCTTTTCTCTCCACTTGGGCACAGATGACCCAAGTGTTCTGAGTCATACACAGTTCTCTAGAAGGATCCATCTTCCTGTCCTTCTTTCCCATGAACCTGCACCTGAACTCATAACTATCCTGGAGTTGAATGATTTTTGAATGAGGAGAGCCTTAGAGAAATTCTAATATCACCATATTAGGTGTGAGGAAACTGAGGGTCAGAGAGGTCAAATTGGCTTCTTCAAGTTCCCACATTTTTCTAGTATCAATACTATTAAGAAGCTGGGAACAGTAGTATCAGCCTGTAATCCCAGGCACTTGGGTGCAATGATAAGTTGGAGGCCAGTCTGGGAAGTTTAACAACACCCTGTATTGAAATAAATTTCAAAAGATCTTCGGGTGTATCTCAGTGGTAGTGCACCCCTGGGCACAATTCCCAGGAATAATTAATAAAAGAACAAAAATCGGGTATGAAGTTGGGTTGGTTGGGAATAACCTGTACTCCTAGTGTTCCAGAGGCTGAGTAGTATAATTAATGGAGCCCACAAATTCAAGGTTGCCTTGGGCAACATAGGGAGACCCTGTCTCAAAAGCAAAACAAAACAAAAACCAGTACTAACAGTAGAGCAAAACTATTAAGTGTAAAGGAATTTCAGCTGTGTTCATTCATATGTCTCTGAATATTACCCACAAGTCAACAAAAGTTCGTGTTTGATAGATACTTCAGTTAATATAGCCATACAATAACAGATAAAAGCAGTTTAAAAAGATCATGAAGCCAGGCATGATGGTTTACACCTGTAATCCAAGTACTTGGAAGGCTGAAAGAGAAGGGTCACAGAACACTTAAAATCTGTTTCCCTGGCCTCTCTATAACCACTTTCCTTAGCATGCTTATAGAAAGTACAATTTCTAAAATGAACATATTCAAATAGTTCAGTGCTACCTGTGTTCTAACAGATAATAAAAACACCCAAACTTAATGTGAGTATTTTAATAAGATGCTTTTCCTAGATACCCAAATTCGAGTCATAGTTTCCTTCCTATTCTGTTTATTATTCCCTTCCTACTCTATTCTCCCCCTATTTCTCTTTTTATCCCATTTGGAAGGAAAACTACAAATTATGTGAATATAACTTTTTGAATAGACCTACATTTGAAAGATTAAAATGGAAATATTAGTGGAGGGAGACTGGTACAGGTTAAACATCTTGGTTTAATATGATAGTTTTCTACTCCACCTAGGTTAGGTTTCTGTTTCTTTTGAGCCAAATACCTTCAAAACCTCTCTGATTTCATTTTCTATACACATGTGCCTTAAAACTCAATTCTAGAAAAGAAAGGAACCAGAAAATAGGCCGTCAATCATCCTCATATAGTTCCCTAGAAGCTTCCTTCTTCCTGTTTTAATTTTTCCCTTGAGCCTGCACCTGTACTGATTCATATCTGTCCTGGAGTTGAACCATTTTAGAACCAGGAGAGCCATAGAGAACTTCTAACATTTCCATTTTAGGAGTGAGGAAACTGAGGGTCAGGAGGTCACCGTGGCTTGTCCAAATTCTCCCATTTTGCAAGAATCAGTACCAGGAGACAGAATCTGAATCCCTTGCCAGAACTCTTTTTGTCTGAGCAAAGACCAGTTAATCAGGACAAAAACACCTATATTTTTATTCTATTCATTAGCAAACTGTTCTGCTATTACCACGAATATCCTCAGTGAAGGGATCCTGTCCCATAATGTATTTTCTGACAGGCTAATAGCTAAACTCTAAAAACAGCAGGCTGGCCTTGAGTGTAGCTGAGGAAAAAAAAAAAAAAACTCAGACAGGCAGGACTCAGTAAAACTTGGAGCCTTGCCCAGTGAATTGGAGTTCTGCCTGGCAGACAAACTACAGGTGTCCTTGTAAATTACCGTGTGAAGCTTACTTTGCTTTCTTTCCCCCAAAGTTTTTCCCATGAAGTTATTTTTTATTTACACATGAAGACTTCGGTTATAATAACACAGTAAGACTTCTGATTGTCTATATAAGTTAATCTATTCTTAATAAAGTTAAGTTAGAGTGGTAAGGAGCCCTCTTCTTGCCTGTGTGTGAGTTTCTCAATCAAAGACCACCCATCTCTAAGAAGATGGATGTGTAGAAGGTATAATGGACCATAACACTCAGTGTCTCATTTTGTTTGTGTAGGCTGCAATCACTTTTTGGAGTTATCTTATAATGCAGTTTTCTTGGTATATTTAAGGGTCACTCTACCCTCATTCAGCTGGACATTTGATCCTTAGTCAAAATGCCTCCCTGAGATTGATTCCTACAGAATGCTTTTTGGAAGAAAACAAATATGTAAAATTTCTTATATGCAGGTTACTAATCTATAATTGCCTATAATAACAGATAATTCATCTACTAATAACAGTGAAAGATTACATGGTTTATATGGAGGAAGATATAATAAGTCCTGGAAAGATAGACAAAATAAAAGCATAATATCACAGAACTGAAAATGTAGTCATTAATGAAAATTTGGATATGTAGTAAGCATCAAATCTTAGTAAATTTACCAATAACTGATTTTCTGTTATAATACATGCAATATTATGAATGGGAACATTATCCAATTTATTTTAGTGGGTATTATTATCCAAAACACAGCCCACAATAGAAGACGATTTTAATGAATTGCTAACGGAGTACATAGAGAGATACTACTTCAGTAAAGTGTAAAAATCAACACCATTCAGTAAATGTGAAAGTATAGGTAGACACAATTCATGTAGACAAATATTTAAATACGGGCTGTTCTGAAGCTATGTGTAGTTGTGCATACCTGTAATCCCAGTACTTGGGAGGATGAGACAGAATGATTGCAGGTTCAAGGCCAACCTCAGCAACTTAGTGAGACCCTGTTCCAAAATAATGAATAAAATAGGACTGGTGGTGTAACTAGGAGGTAGAATGTTGCTGAGTTCAATCACCAGTACAACAAAAACAAAAACAACAACAAAAGAAAAACAAAATAATAACCCACAAAGCACAAAATAATGATTTGGCTGTAGCCCACTGGTAGAGCACCCCGAGTTTCGATTCCCTGTACTGGAAAAGAAAATACTGCTCTGAAGCTAGCAAGTTGGTGGGGACCATACCTATAAGCTGCACCCTAAGTGTAAAACAATTATTTGAAGTGTAGGGAAACCCCAAATACTTCAAAATTATTTAGGTAAATGTGGAATTAGAGTTGTCAAGCATGACGTTTTATTCTTATGTAGGTCTTTCTTTTGGTCCATGGGTCTAAATACAATTAGTTACTATGAGTCAATATGTACTCCGTTTTAGAAAGTAAATACTGTAGGAAGAAAAGCAGTTTTACTTGTGTGGGTACTGTGAGGTCTGACTGTGAGGCCTGGCAGGAGGAGGTTGAGAAAAAAAGAACTTGAGGAAAGGTGGGAAAATGCCTTTAACCATCCCCTGCCCCCAGCCCCGTAAATTTACCTGTCCTGGCCTGCTGTTAAACCTACCAATCAAGAAATACACCTACCAATCGGAGTTAACCTACCAATCTGAGAAATGCCTTGCTCTTCCTCCCTATCACCCCATAAAAAGCTCCTAGTCTGTAAGGAAGGGGTCTTTTCTGACTCTCCTGGGCTCTCTCCCTGGTCAGTCCCCCTGCCCCCACCTTCACTCCAATTAAAGAGCCTGTTCTGGTCTGTAGAGCTGGTTTCTTTCTTTATCCCTATATCTTCTCATATTTGGTGCCTAAAGCCCAGGAGGGTAATTGGCGGTCAGGTCTCTATCCTAAAGGCATTTCTGGCCGGCCCCCCTTCTGGACCAGTACCTCTCCCTTCCTTTCTTTCCCTCACAGGGCTCCTGACCAGAAGGCCATTTTGCAGGTTCCAGATCCAATCACCCAATACCCACCAGATTTGTTGGTAAGTTTTCCCTCTGTCCACCTCCTGTAGGTACACAAGAGGCTTCCGCACTGCCCGCTGGCCCTGAGATACCCCCCTGGATTCCCGCACCTCTCTGGCCCTGGGATACCTTCCCCCCATTCCCGCACCGCCCTGGCTCTGGGCTACCCCCTGAGGGTCCTGTATCGACCAATGGCCCAGGAACGTCCAGTTCCCCAATAGCCCTAGGGCTCTGGGACCCTCCTTCAGGCAAAACAGAAGTTTGAGGACGCTTGGCTTTCTGTTTCTGGTCCCTTCCTGCCGATCCGTATCGACCCCCGCAGACAAGCCCCACCCTACCTTACCGCCCCCATCCCCATGCTCCCCTGGCCTCCCTCCTGGGAGCCCACACCCCCTGGTTCTTCCTCAAGCTCCTCCCGTGTTTCTACCTCCCGGATCAGCAGTCCCCGCTGGCCTCAGCAGCCCCGCAGCTTCCGCGCCGCCTTCCGGGCCGCCGCGCACTTCTCCATGGCGGTGCCCTCGGCAGCGGCGCCCGGACCGGTGCCCGCGATGCCGCCGCAGCCACAGCGCTCATGGCGCCCAGACCTGCAGCCACGGTGCTCTGCCCCCCACACCCGCCGCGCCGTTTTTCGCACTGCGTTTCCCGCGCGCGCCGTTTCCCGCGCGCGCCGTTTCCCGCGCGCGCCGTTTCCCGCGCGCGCCGTTTCCCGCGCGCGCCGTTTCTCGCGCGCGCCGTTTCCCGAGCTCCGTCAGATTTGCTGAAGAGTCAACAGTAGATGAGCATGCGTAGGTGGTAGGATGCCGAGTAGGCATTAGACTAAATCTAAAGACAGAGGGTGGCCTCTTCCTATGGGGCCCGAGGTGTTTAATTATATTGAATTGCAAATTCAAAGGAGCAGCTTCAAAGTCGGCCAGGGCTTCTCCCACTTTTTTTTTTTTTTAACGCGGGAAAAGTAGATTGAAGCCAGTTGATTCTGGTGTTTAGTTGTCAAAGTTTTGTGGGTTTAAATCCCATCAGTCTAGAAAGAATACATAAACTAAGGATTTAGCTTAATCAAAGTGTTTGATTTGCATTCAGATGATGTAAGAATAGTCTTGCAATCCTTAAGTGCAGGAATTAAGTAGTAATTACTTGCTTAAATCTTCGAAGGCTATTGGACTGTTTAACCTAAATTCCTAGTTTAAGATTGATATTAGGGGTGTTAGGGGAGGAAGAAGTGGATAAAGAGATTAATGAAGAATTGAAAGTAATCAGTTTTGTGTTTTCAAATTTTCTTTATATTTTTGTGTTGTTAGATGAGGAAAATAGTGTTAGTGAAGTGGAATAAATTAGAAATAGAGGTTTCTAATAGAGGTGTATAGAAATAGAGGTTTCAGAGTGCTATTACTGCCATTAAAAGAGCTAACATGGTTACGTGATTTTTTGTAAGTTCTTGAATGATAAATCACTGAGGTAGAAATCCTTTTAGTGGTGGTAGTCCTAGTGATATGAGTGTGAAAAGTATGATAGAGATTATTAGTGGGGTGTGGTTTCATATTGTTGATAAAGTTAATATTGTTGTATGATTGTTTAAATAGAATGATAGGAATATGGTAATAGTTATTAGGATATAAATAATTGGTTACGGATTGTAGTTGAGGGATTAAAGGTGATAATAGCTAGTATTCCTCCTGTGTGAGCAATTGATGAATAGGCTATGATTTTTCGTAGTTGTGTTTGGTTTAATCCTTCTCATCCTTCAAGTGCAATTGATATAAGAGCCATAATAAGAATAAGGGAGGGGTCAATATAGGGGAAATTTTATATAAAATAAATATTGGTACCAGTTTTTGTCATATAAGAATAATTATGCCTGGTAAAAATGGGGTACCTTGGGTCACTTCTGAGACTCAGAAGTAGAATGGGCTGAGACCTAGTTTATTGTTAAAGCAATTATGGCAAGAGTAGATGAGAAATTGTTAGTAAAATTAAATATTGTTCATTGGTCTGTGAGGAGTATATTTGTAATAATTGCTACTATTAGAATTATGGATGCTGTAGCTTGAGTAAGAAAATATTTGGTTGTGGCTTCTATAGATCAGGGATTGACTTTGTTGATGGTAATTGGAATAATAGAGAGTATGCTTATTTCTAGTCCAATTCAACTAAGTAGTCAGTGAAGGCTGATGAGAACAATGAATGTGCTTATAAATAGTGTTAGGAAAATGGCAGTGGCGGCAAGGGGATTGATTAGTACGGGAAGGATATAAACCGACATTTTCGGGGTATGGGCCCTAGAGCTTAATTAGCTGTCCTTAGTAGATTAGAATGTGGTGTATAATTGGTAGCATGAAGAATTTTTAATTCTTAGGGTAAGGTTCAATTCCTTTCATTCTAGAAATATGAGGATTTAAACCTCTATTATTTCCTCTATCAAAGCAACTCTTTTGTCAGACATATTTCTTAAGTTTGTGGGGGAACATTTGATAAAATAATGGGAAGTGCAATATGTCATATACATAGGGCTAATGTTAGTGGTAAAATTTTTTTCATAGCAATTGTATAAGATGGTCATATCAGAATCATGGGTAGGATGCTCGGATTCATAGGAATGTGGAGGTGAGAATTAAGGTTTTAGTTATGAAACTTAGTGTAAAGATTTTGGGGTGGTAAATGTTGTTTAAGGTTCCTAGGAAAAAGAATAGAAGTGAGGGCATTTATTATAATGATGTTTGTGTATTCTGCTATGAAAAATAGGGCAAATGGCCCTGCTGCATATTCAATGTTAAACCCTGATATGAGTTGTTATTCTTCTTCAGTTTGGTTTCAGCTGGAGTAGAAATAAACCATACTATTGCTAATGGTCATATTGGTAGAATAAGTCAAATGTGTTCTTGCGTTTGTGTAAGTATAGATAAAGTGAAAGACCCATTATATATAAAGACTGACAGTAGGCTCCAATAAGAGAATATTTAGAATTAGAGGCTCACCCTGATCATAGAATAGAGTATACGGCCAGACTTGATGTGGCTAGAATAAAGATTATTCCTATGTTTATATTAATTAGTGGTTGGGGTATAGGGTGTAGGATTCATATAGTAAATGTGAGAGTAAGGACTAATGTGGGTGCAATAGTAAATAGGCTTATCGATGAAGATAAAGGTCGTAGAGGTTCCTTAATAAAAAGTTTTTTTGGCATCTGCAATGGGTTGAAGGAGGCCGTAAGGTCTAATGATATTAGGTCCTTTGTGGAGTTGTATGTACCCAAGGATTTTCCGTTCAATTAGAGTTAGAAATGCAATAGCTAGGAGAATTGGGATAATGAGGGAGAACAAATTTACAATAAACATGCTGATAAGGAGAGAATTTGAATCTCTGAAAATAAAGTTTCAAGTTTTACACAATTACCAGGCTCTGCCACCTTAACAAGCCCTGATCTAGGGCAGGGCTTAAGTAAATTTCTACATTAAGATTTATTCTTCTATAAAATTAAAGGCTTGATGTTAGGCATGGGTCTTGTTTCTCTTGTCCTTTTGTACTGGGGGAAACTTAAAAGACATAGAAACTGACCTAGATTACTTCAGTCTGAACTCAGATCACGTAGGACTATTAATCATTGAACAAACGAACCGTCAATAGCGGTTGCACCATTGGGATGTCCTGATCCAATATCGAGGTCGTAAACCCTATTATCGATATGAACTCTAAAATAGGATTGCGCTGTTATCCATAGGGTAACTTGTTTCATGGATCAAAATGGTGGGGTCAATTAGATGCATAGAAATTTCGACTTGTGAGTCTAGTTTTTATTGTTTGGAGGTTAATTTATGCTCCGAGGTCACCCCAAACAAAATTGCTAACCTAATAATTTATAAATTTAGTTTCAATAGAAATATAGAATAATATTTAGGCTAGTTAATTGAAGCTCCATAGGGTCTTCTCGTCTTATTTTTGTATCCCGGCCTCTTTACTGGAAGGCCAATTTCACTAATTGGAGTAAGAGACAATTAAACCCTTAAGCCATTCATGCAAGCCCCTAATTAAGGAACAAGTGATTATGCTACCTTTGCATGGTCAGAATACCGCGACCGTTAAACATGGGTCACTGGGCAGGCAGTGCCTCTAATACTTGATATGATAGAGGTGATGTTTTTGATAAATAGGCGGGGTTAATGTTTGCCGGGTTCCTTTTACTTCTTTTAATCTTTCCTTGATGTGCATACCTGTGTTGGGTTAACAGTATAAAAATAAGAATTTAGGTTTAAATTGATATTATTTGATTGTTAACTATCTGATTATTCGGTCTGATATAAACTTATGCTAGGAGAAGTATTTCTTGTTACTTATATTAACATATTTTCTTCTATATAGTAATAGATTAACCCAGTAGGGTTAATAGGAGTTAACCAATAAGTCATGAATTAAGTTTAATTTAGTGTTGTACTTGAATGCTTTCTTAACTGATGGCTGCTCTTAGGCCATTTGTGGGATAATATAAAGTTTACTATTTCAGGTTATTTCCTTGTCTAAAGAGCTGACCCTCTTTAGAATAAAATTTAAATTTACATTATGATTTGAGAGTTCTTTAGGTAAATTTAAAGAATTTAAAGTTGAACTAAGATTCGGATCTGGGTAACCAGCTATCACCAGGCTCGGTTGGTTTTTCACCTCTACCTACAAATCTTCCCACTATTTTGCTACATAGATGGGTTGGCCCTAAGTGGCTACTTGTAGGTAGCTTGTCTGGTTTTGGAGTGTTTAGCTTTAATTCTTTGTGTTATTTCTAGTTAATTCACTATTGAAAAGGTAAAAGTTTGAACCTTTGCTTTTTTATACTTTTCATCTTCCCCTTATGGTACTACATCTATGGTGCCAAATATTATAATTTCGATCTTCTATACTTTTATTGGGTTAAATGTTTTGATTTATGAGTGTATAGTAGTTGAATTAGGGTTTAATGGGCTGGATCTAGTTCAAAATGTTTGGGTGAATAAAATCTTCTGGGTGTAAGCCAGGTGCTTTAGTTTAAGCTACATTTTGGTTCCTCCAAGCACACTTTCCAGTATGCTTACCATGTTATGACTTATCTCCTCTTGCAGTGTATAGAATTATAAATTTATATGACTTATGCTTGAGGAGGGTGACGAGCGGTGTGTGCATGCTTCATTGCCCTATTCAGCTAGGCTCTCTATTCGTAGCTTATTGCTAAATCCTCCTTTTACTTTTAGCTTTCATAAAAGTTAGCGTAATTATACTTGGATAAGGAAATGTAGCCCATTTCTTTCCATTTCATAGGCTACTCCTTGACCTAACATTTTTATGTTCATATTTGTGCTTATTTTGGTTCCTTGTTAAGATTTGCTGAAGACGGTGGTATATAAGCTGTGGTGGCAAGGAGTGGTGATTTATCAATTATAGAACAGGGGTTTATCAATTTATCAATTATAGAATAGGGGTTTATAGAAGCGGGGTTTATCAATTATAGAACAGGCTCCTCATACTGGGGAGAATCAGAAATTGACTTCTGTCTCTGATGTTTTTGTACCTTCTGGAGGGTTCAGTTTCAAGCCACACAAACATACTGAACTGCCATCAAAGGGGAAAGATGTGAATTACTGTCCTCTACTTACCCCTCTCCCTTTGCTGCTTCGTCCTCCTCCACCTCCCCCCATTGGCATCCAATGATCCCTACTTTCAACCCCTTTCAAGGAAACCATGGCTCTGTAGCTCCAGTTGTAACCATAGCTGCACATTGGAGACCTGTCAACTACACATTTCCACCGTTGGTCATTTCTCACACTTCCCCAGCAAAAGTATGGAGAAATAAATAGGGAAGGAGTGCTTATCAAGTACAAGAAGCTCCAGTTTCTCAAGTTGTGAGAAAGAAGACAACATCTTACATTGGACTAGTTCTTGTTCTTCTCAGAGGGCTTCCAGGATCAGAAAAATCTTTTTTGGCAAGGATTTTGCAAGAGGATAATCCTAGTGGAGTCATTCTTAATACTGGTGATCATTTTTACATAAATGGACAGTACCAGTTTGAGGTAAAGAACTTAGCAGAAGCACATGAATGGGACCAGAATCGTGCAAAAGAAGCATTTGAGAAGAAGGTATCTCCAATAATAATAGATAATACAAACCTACAAGCATGGGAAATGAAGCCATATGTTGCTTTGTCTCAAAAACATAATTATAAGGTTCTTTTCTGGGAACCAGACACACAGTGGAAGTTCAAACCAAAGGAACTTGCAAGGGATAATAATCATGGGATAAGCAAAGAAAAAAATAACAAGAATGTTAGAACACTATCAACATTTTGTTTCAGTGCCAATAATCATTAGTTCTTCAATTCCAGAGAAAATTGAGCATACTGAGTTGTTTGCATTTTTTTTTGTTAGGATAGAATTTCCAGCCCACAAGACAGTGAAGATACTACCTTTGAAAAAGAAGAAAATGTTTTATCCTCATCTTTGAAAAACCTGGACTTAAATGAAGAGAAGAATCTTGAAGTGACCAAAGAAACTGTGGAACCTGAGAATGCTGCATATCTCCCTCATGCAGAGTTAAACAAAGGAAGTAAAGAAATAAGTGGTGCAAATCAACACTCATTGTGAGTTCATTCAGGATGCTCCTCACACGTGTCTTTCTGACTCTGAAAGCAAAGTTCAAGCAATGGACAAAAGCAAAAAGGAAAAGCAAGTTGAAATGACATCTGGAAAAGAGTGTATTAAAATCAATGCAGACAGTCCTGCAGAGAGAGTGTCACCGAGTGTTTGCTGGGGCGAAAATAATCAAGAAGACTATGATCTTGCAAATACGATGCCACTTCAAAATGAACAATTTTCATCTGCTGCCATCAACAGATGAATGGATCACAAAATTGTGGGAAATACACACAATGGAATTCTACTCAGCAATAAAGAAGAACAAAATAATATCATTTACAAGAAAATGGAAAGACCTGGAGAGCATTATAAGTGAGATTAGCCAATGACAGAAAGAGAAGGGCCATATGTTTTCTCTAATATGCGCAAGCTAGGGAGTAACGAGGATACAAAAGGGCCTCCAGACAATAGTGGAGAAGCCTCAGAAGTCAGGGAAGGGTAAGGGGAAGAATGAAGTTCATTAATGGAATTACTACCATTGACCATGTGTACACATGCGAATACACCAACGTCAATCTCAGTACTCTGTATTGGGGGGAGAGGAGGTAGAGGGTGCACCAAGTGCTGTGGGCATGTATGTTACGGTCAACTTGAATTTCATTGTGATATGAGACTATAATGCACCAATAAAACCACACAAAAAAAGAACAGGCTCCTCTAGAGGGATATAAAGCACCACCAAGTCCTTTGAGTTTTGAGCCATGGCTTGTAGTACTCTGGTGAATAGTTGTGTTAGTAAGAGTTTATGTTTAGGGCTAAGCACAGTGGGGTATCTAATCTCAGTTTGGGTCTTAGTTATCATGTATTCAGATATTAGCAAGGTGACTTTTGTACGTTATTTTTTCTTTAGCTAAGGCTTTTTACGGCTTAGTCAAAATTTAGCCTTATTAGATCATTAATCTTAAACACCCTTTACTCCAGAACTTATTAATTTGGGTTAATCATATGACCATGGTGGCTGGCACAAAATTTATCAACCCTGATTATAGCATAGCTTAGTCAAACTTTCGTTTATATCTTAACTTTAATCACCTCTGTAACCCATGGGAGTGTGGTTTGCCAAGGTGTTTTGAGCTTCGGCAAAGTGTGCTTGATACCTGCTCCTTTGGGTCATTTATGATATAGAGGGCATTCCCAGAAGGTCGTATATGCTTGCATATGTAATCTTGCTATAAATTAATAAGAAGCCTGGGACCAAACCTTTATATTTATGGGGTTAAAATACCCATCTAAGCATTTTCAGTGCTTTGCTTTAATATTAAGCTACATCAACTAATAATGCTTGCAATATAAAATGAGTAAAGTAGATTAATTGATAGGGAATAAAGAATTATGGTAAGGGAAATTTTGGCAGGTTATTGTGGGGTTAAAATAAATTTTAGGGTAGTTTAGGATAATAAAAAGTTATAATTAGAGTTTTAATTAAAATATCCGAAGTCTGATATCAAATGCTATTTCTAATATGGGGAGGGCAATTAAAGTGTTATGTAAGTTCCACCTTTATAAGATTGAGTGGTAGAAGGTAGGTTTAGTCTTTTATACTCATGAGTTTTAGGTGTTGGAAGAAGATAGTGATATAAATTAGGGTGTTTATATTGGTCGTTTGTAAATATGTTCGTGTGGGGTAGAATATATATATATATACATATGCGTGCATGTAAATTTATATACATATAAATGAAAGTGTAAATATTTTAAATTTATTTACGTTAATAAGCATGTATGTGCACATACAGACATGCATGCATGTGAATATGTACAAGTATAAATATACATATGTATATAGTAAAATTATTGTGTTTCTGCATAGGTGTGTATTAAATTATTTTATGTCTGGCAAGCATGGATATATTAACACCTTATGGTTTTTATTATGCAGATCAAGGTTAATGACTTAAAGGTGCGTCTACAATTCAATTGAATGGGAACCAAGACAGGAGGCTATGGTGAGGCCCTCACCCCGAAATAAAAAACTACTAAATGCATGACAGTGCAAGTGTGAGTGATCATGGGCTGATTAGTCGCGAATCCATCGAGATGTCTTATTTAAGGGGAGTGAGTGGGTGATCTTAGTGGTATGCCCAGAAGCAAGAACCAGATGCCAGGTATAGTTTCAGTATAGAAACCCCCACGTAGTAGGGGCCCAGAGCGAGAAGAGGTGCATTACCCAAGCAGGTTGCTGGTTTCACAGAGGGCAGTAGATTAAGAGACCACATTAGGAGGTGATATGCATTTGGAACAGGAAGATTTATGACTGTATGTGCTATGTGCAATCAATCAATTAATTAATGTTTCATGTCCAATATATAGTGAAATGTCCTATGTAATATTAATAATTGTATGAACTAAGTCATATATATGTTGTAAATGTGTTATGTGGATATTGAGAGTAATGTGTTATGCACATCGTGATTAAATATACATGCTTATAAGCATGGGGAAAATCATTAATGTGGATATTACATAAAATGTATAATGTGGAATTACATTTAATGTAGTAGAACATTATTGATGGGGTCAAGCATTTAATGCATGATGTACATAGCTGTATTTGTTTTTTTATACTTTTTACAGATACTGGCATAGTACTTGAATTTATGGTGAACACTTCATGAATAAGGTCAGGGAATAGTTTAAATAGAACTTTGGCTTTGGGGGCCGATAGTGGGCTGGAGCTTCTTCCTTGATTGTCCTAGGAAAATGAACTTTTCATTTCTGGTTTACAAGACCAGAGTAATAAACTATACTACTAGGGCTCTTCATTTAAGGAGCTTATTTTCGAGTAGACAGAATGCGGGTAGTAAGAAAAGGATAATTGAGAAGTATAGGACAGATACTAGTTGGCCAACGATGATAAAAGGGTATTCAACAGGTTGCCCCCCATTCATGTTAGGGTAAGGAGGTCTGCTGTGAGGATTCACAGTAAGCATTGACTAAGAAGACGGAATATTATACTCTGTTGTTTAGAGAATTGAAGTAGAGGAGAAGTGCTAAGATAAGAATTGAGAATACTAGGGCTAGTACTCCTCCTAATTTATTGGGAATTGAGTGTAGGATGGCATATCCAAAGAGGAAATATCACTCTGGTTTAATGTGTGGTGGGGTGCTAAGGGAGTTAGCAAATGTAGAGTTGTCTGGGTCTCCTAATAAATCTGGGGAGAATAAGACTAGTGTTATGAGGAGAAAGATGAGTAGGGGTAGGCCTAAGATATCTTTGATTGTGAAATATGGGTGGAATGGAATTTTGTCTGTATCAGAGTTTATTCCCGATGGGTTGTTAGGTCCTGTTTTGTGAAGAAATAGTAAGTGAACTATTACTAGGGCTGCGATGATAAAAGGCAAGATAAAATGGAATGCAAAGAATCGTGTAAAGGTTGCTTTGTCTACTGAGAAGCCACCTCAGATCCGTTCTACTAAGATTGTACCGATGTAAGGAATAGCAGATAAAAGATTAGTAATGACGGTAGCCCCTCAAAAGGATATTTGTCCTCATGGAAGAACATATACTATGAATGCAGTTGCTATAACTACGAATACAAGAATAATTCCAATGTTACATGTTTCAGTGAATGTATAGGATCTATAATATATACCATGGCCTACATGTAGAAACAAGCAGATGAAAAACATGGAGGCTCCATTTGCATGTATATAGCGGATTAATCAGCCATAGTTTACATCTGGGCAGATATGTGTAACAGATGAGAATGCTGTTATTGTGTCTGATGTGTAGTGTATGGCTAGGAATAGTCCTGTATGATTTGAATGCCTGGGCAAGGCCCCGAGTAATGAGCCAAAGTTTCATCAAGCTGAGATGTTGGAAGGGCTTGGAAGGTCGATTAAAGAATGATTAACGATTTTAATACGGGGGTGGGATTTATGGGTGTTTGTCATTACTGTTTTTATAGTTGAAATACAATGATGATTTTTCATGTCATTAGTCATGGTTATATTCCATGTAATAACTATGGCATATATTTTATTTCTGTTAAGTATGCCTTTTGTTTTTGGCTTTTTAGGGGTTTCTTTAAAGCCTTCACCTATTTATGGTGGGTTAGGTTTAATTCTAAGTGGTGGAGTTGGTTGTGGTATTGTATTATATTTTGGTGGTTTGTTTTTAGGTCTAATAGTATTTTTAGTTTATTTAGGTGGTACATTAGTGGTGTTTGGGTATACAGTGGCAGTGGCTACTGAAGAATACCCAGAAATGGGTTCAAACACATTAGTTTGAAGCATGTTGTTGTCAGGGTTTGTAGTGGAGACCATTTTAATTTTATTAATAAAAAGTTATGATAAGATTGAGATTGTTGTAAGTTTTAATGATTTAGAGGATTGAGTCTTGTGTGAGGGGGATGATGTTGGTCTTATTCACGAAGATTCAATAGGAGTTGCTGCTTTATATAGTTACAGAAGTTGATTAATGGTTGTAGCAGGTGGGTCTTTGTTAGTATTTTTATTGTAATTGAGATTACATGAGGTAATTAAGTAATTAGTGTAAGGACTATAAAAATTGATAGGAAGAATGATAGGAAATAGAGTTTAATCAATCCTGCTTGGTTTCAAGTTAAGGTGGAAGCTATAAGTTGAGTTATAGAAAGGGATTTAGGAGTAGATTTTTCCAGTCAAATTAAATCTGTAAGGGTGGATGCTGAATTATGGCTAATAATGAGGTTTGTGTTGGGGAATATACAGTGAAAAGTTGATGGAAAATATCCTAAGAGGTTAGAGAATTTTATATGTTATAAGGTAGTTTTAAATTTAAAATACAAAGTCTAAGTGCTATTGCTATTATAAGTCCTGAGATAGTAACAATTAAAGCTATTTAAGATACCATGATATAGTTATTTGCTGTATATTTATTGGTGATAAAGAATCTGGCAAAAATGCTACCAATTAATAAGCATTTAATGGTGTTATTAAGTAGAGGGTTGTTTTTGTTAATAGGGCTTAGGGGTAGAAATTGTGGTTGACCTATAAGGGCAAAAAAAAAATAATATGAGTACTATAAATAGCTGTAAGGGAAGTGGCAATAAGTGTAATAGTAGGGCTCAGGCGTTGGTATATGACATGTTGGCGGATTTGATAATTAGGTCTTTGGAGTAAAATCCTGTAAGGAAAGGTGTGCCTGTAAGTGCTAGGCTTCCTACTGTCAATGCGGATGAGGTGAATGGAAGGGTTTTGAATAGGCCTCCTATTTTTCAAATATCTTGTTCATCATTTAAGTTGTGAATAATAGATCCAGAGCATATAAATAGCATGGCTTCGAAAAATGCATGTGTGCAGATATGAAGGAAGGCTAGATAGCGTTGATTAATGCCAATAGTTACTATTATTAGTCCTAGTTGACTAGAAAACAATAATCTTTTTAATATTATTTTGTGTAAGGGTGCAGATTTGTGTAAATAGAGTGGTGATAGTGCCTAAATATATTATGTCTTTTTTTTTTTTGCGGTACCGGGGATTGAACCCATGGGCGTTCTACCTCTGTGCTACACCCCCAGCCCTATTTTTTATACTTTATTTTGAAACCGGGTCTCACGAAGTTGCGGAGGGCCTCACTAGGGGGAGAGAGAGAGAGAGAGAGAGAGAGAGAGAGAGAGAGCTGAGGCTGGCCGCGAACCTGGATCCTCCGGTCTCCGCCTCCCAAAGTACTGGGATTACAAGCATGCGCCACCATGCCCGGCCTAAATATATTATGATCGATTGAATGGTTTGGTTATTTTCTGGTAAAGGGTAGATTCGAACTAAAAGAAAAATTCCTGCAACTGCTATAGTGCTAGAGTGAAGTAAGGCGGAAACGGGGGTAGGGCCTTCTATGACTGAAGGAAGTCATGGGTGAAGGCCGAATTGTGCTGATTTTCCAGTTGGAGCTAGGGTAAGTCCTAGCAGTGGAAGTGTGTTTGACTTATTTATAATAAATAGTTGTTGGAGTTCTTATGAGTTGCAGTATAAGAAGAATCATGCCATGAAAAGGACAAAACCAATGTCTCCAATTCCATTATATAGGATTGCTTGGAGGGCTGCTGTGTTGGCGTCTGGACGTCCCTATCATCAGCCAATTAAGAGAAATAATATAATTCTTACCCCTTCTCAGCCGATGAAAAGTTGGAATAAATTATTGGCTGTTACTAAAATGATTATTGTGATTAAAAATAATAAGAGGTATTTGAAGAAATGATTAATGTAGGGATCTGAGTGTTTATATCATAATGAAAATTCTATAATTGATCATGTGACAAATAGTGCTACTGGAACAAATATTGAGAAAAAGTCTATTTTGAAGCTGACTGTGAGGTTGAGGGTTTGAATTTTTATTCAGTGTCAGTTGGAAATGACTATGTCATAACCAGAGTGAGTAAATATTAGGGTAGGAAAAAGAATGAATAGGAAAGCATGTATAATAGATGTTTTTAACGTAGTTTGGGAATAAACCATTATATTGATTAGTAATGGATAGAAAAATTGGACAAAGGAGAATGGTAAAAGAAGAGAATATATTAATTATGTTTATTTGGAGTTGCACCAGTTTTTTGGTTTATTTTTTTTTTTTTTTGCAGTACCGGGGATTGAACCCAGGGGTGTTTTACCTCCGAGCTACACCCCCGGCCCTTTTTTTATACTTTATTTTGAAACCAGGTCTCATAAAGTTGCGGAGGGCCTCACTAAGTAGCTGAGGCTGGCCGCGAACCCGGATTCTCCAGTCTCCGCCTCCCAAGTATGGGATTACAAGCGTGCGCCACCCAACAGATAACTTCGATCCTTTAAAAGTTAAGAAAGCCATATTTTTATATATGGTGGCAATGAGTTAGCAGTTCTTGGATTTCTTTCTTGGTAAATAAGAAGGGTAAAAGTCTTCTATTATTAGATTCACAATCTAGTGTTTTTATTAAGCTATATTTACAGAACAAATTTCCTAGAATGAGTTTTGGGTTAGTTATAAGTAAGAAGAGAGGTAAAAGGTGCATAGTTATTAATATATTCTCTTGTGTGAAGGAGGGGGTAATATTTTTAATGTGATATGACAATTTTCCTTGTTGAGTCATGATTAGTATGTATATGGAGTACAGGGCAGTGATGAGTATGTTTAAGCCTGTTAAAATGATTGTGAAATTTGATCATGGGAAAGATGATAGAATTACAAGTAGTTCTCTGATCAGATTAATAGTTGGGGGTAGTGCTAAATTAGTGAGGTTTGCTAAGATTCACCAGGTACATATTAGGGGAAGAATCATTTGAAATCCGTGAGCTAGGAGTAGAGTTCATCTGTGAATGCACTCATAATTAGAGTTGGCTAGACAAAATAGGAGAGAGGAAGATAGGCCATGAGCAATTATTAGGGCTGTGACTCCCATGAAGTTTCAGGGTGTTGAGTTAAGATTGCAATAATTACTAGGGCTATAGGACTGACTGATGAATAAGCAATTAATGATTTTAGGTTGGTTTGGCATAGGCAGATTGAGTTGGTTATAATTATACCTCACAATGAGAATATTAAAAAGGGGTAAGATATAATTTCAGTTACAGGGTCGAGAATGATTGTAATGCGTATTATACCATAGCCTCCTAATTTTAGGAGAATTGCTGCAAGTACTATAGACCTGGCAATAGGTGCTTCTATATGTGCTTTAGGAAGTCATAGGTGAAGGCCGTATAATGGTATTTTCACTAAAAAAGTTATTATACATGCCAATTATGACAGGTTATTAGATCATGATTGGTTGAGTGAGGGAAAGTTAAAACATATAATAAGAAGTTCGAGGATACAGATGAGATTTGGATATAAATTAAATTAACTAAAAGGGGGAGAAAACCAGTTAAGGTATAAAATAAAAAATACAGTCCTGCATTGAGGTGCTAAGTTTGGTTTCCCCATCAAGTAATAATAATTAGAGTAGGGATTAGTGTGGCTTCAAATAAAATATAAAATAAAATTAACTCTGTGGCTGAGAATGTTATAATGAGAAAAGTTTGGAGAGAAATTAGGATAGTAATAAAAAGTTTTTTCCATATGGGTGTTTCTTTGGTAAGGTAGTCTTGGCTTGCTAGTATCATTAGGGGGAAAAGTCAGGTAGTAAGGATTAGAAGGGGAGTAGATAGAGAGTTTGAGAAGAATATAAGTGAAAAGTTTAAGCTATCTTCATTAACTTGATTTAGGAGAAATAGGCTGACTAAGCTGATGAGTAGGCTGTGTAATGTAATGTTAGTTCAATGAGTGGGGGTTTTGAGTATCATGTAAGAAACTAATAAGATGCTGGGAATGACAATTTTTAGCATTGGAGCACATTTAAGTTTTGTACATAGTCTAGGCCATAAGAGTTGGATACTATGACTAAAAGAGCTAAGCCTGATTGCTTCTTTGCAGGCCGCGAATACTAATAAAATGATGGGTATAATAAATGATAATGAGAAGTGTGTATTAAGGATAATTGCAGAGTTGATAATAAATATAGAAAGTACTATTCCTTCTAAACATAGGAGGGAAGATATTAAGTGGGACCGATAAATTAATATGCCTGAGAGAGATAGGAAATACACGGAAAATACATTGAAGAAGACAAGCAGCATGTTGGTAATTATAAATTATAATTTAATGTGTCAAAATCATTTGCTTTAAATTAAACTAATTACCATATTCAACTCATTCTAACCCCTTCTGAATTCATTCATATGCTAGGAATAAAGGTAACATAGAGATTAGGATAAGTGCAATTATTAGTATAAGTGAAAGATTATTAATTTGGGAGGCCATGGTAATGGAAGAAGAGGGCAATTTCTAGGTCAAATAAAAGGAAAGTAATTGCTACTAGAAAAAAAATTATTGAAAATGGTAGGCGGGCTGAGTCTAGTGGGTCAATTCCACATTCATAGGGGCTTGACTTTTCAGTATAAATATTTATTTAATTGAGGTAATCAAAATGAGATGGTAATTAAAATAGTTGAAAGTGTTAATTAAAATAATAAATATTATATTAATTACTCTCTTTCAGATTCTACTGACACTAACTGATTGGAAGTCAGTTGTACTAGTTAATACTAAGAGAGTATGAACTTCATCAATAAATGGATACGTATAGGAATAGTCATACTACATCAATGAAATGTCTGTATCAGGCAGTGGCTTCAAATCTGAAATGATGATTAGATGTAAAGTGAAAATTTAGTTGTTGCAGTAGACATATGGCATGTAAAGTAGAACTGATGATTACGTGGAGGCCATGGAAGCCTGTGGCTATGAAGAATGTTGATCCATAAACTCCATCTGAGATAGTAAAAGATGTTTCTAGGTATTCTGAGGCTTGAAGGATAGTAAAATACAGACCCAGTAAAATAGTAATAGAGAGAGCTTTGGTTATATGATTTCAATCACCTTCTATTAAACTCTGGTATGCTCGGGTAAGTAAGACTCCAGATGCTAGTAAAACAGTAGTATTTAATGAAGGCATTTCTAGGGGGTTAAGGGGGGTAAATTCCTGTTGGTGGTCAGCATCCTCCTAATTTGGGAGTGCAGGCTAAGCTAGAGTGATAGAAAGCTCAGAAAAACCCAGCGAAAAAGAAAATTTCATATACAATAAAGATAATCATTCCATATCGCAACCCCTTTTGTATAATTATTGTATGATGTCCTTGGAAAGTTCCTTCACAAACAGTATCACATCATCATTGATACATTGTTAGGGAGTTGGCTGTAAATCCTACAAGTAAGAGGGTGGGTGATTTAAAGTGAAATCATATTACTAGGCAAGATTTTAGGAGAAGTGCTGATAGGGCTTCTGTTAACAGTCAAGGGCTGGGATTAACTATATGGTAGGCATGAGTTTGGTGGGCCATCAAGTGTTATCATGTAAATAAAGGCTAACTAAAAGAGTAAAAATGTAAGCTTGAATTAAGGCGACGGCAAATTCTAGGATTGTAAGTAAAATAAGGATAATAAATGTAATTATAGCAGTTGGGGGGGTAAGAGATGTTAAGACTAGGGATGCACCTCCAATTAAGTGTATCCGTAGATGTCCTGCTGTAATATTAGCTGTTAGTCGAACTACTAGGGCTATAGGTTGAATAAACAGGCTAATTGTTTCGATAATGGTAAGTAAAGGAATTAGGGGAATTGGTGTTCCTTGTGGTAAACAATAGGCTATTGAAGCTTTAGTTTTGTGGTGAAATCCAGTAATGACAGAGCCTGCTCAGAGTGGAATTGCTATACCTAAATTTATTGATAGTTGAGTGCTTGGGGTGAATGTGTGGGGTAGGAGGCCTAGGAGGTTAGTTGATCCAGTGAAATTAGTATAAGAGATTATGTTCATCCTTTGTTATTATGTATTGTTATCATTTGTTGAAGAATTAGTTGTATGACTCATAATTGAAATTAAGCTAGGCAATTATTGATAAGCAACTGGATGAAGGAAACAAAATGTTTGGAAATATAATGATAAGAATTATGATGGGGAGGCCCAAAAGTGTTGGTGTTATAAAAAGGGCAAATAGATTTTCATTCATTTTTTCTCTCAAGGGCAATTATGTTTTAGTGTTTTATAATCTTTAGGTATCAGATTAGATGGAAATGTGTGTGTTGTAAATTTAAGTTGAAAAATTATAAATAATGCTGGCATTGTTGATAGAATAGTAATAAATTATGTCGATGTACCTAGCTGTGGCATTTCATTATGGAGAAGTTGATAAATCTCAGTCTTTAACTTAAAAGGTTAATGCTAGTTTAGCTTTAAAATGACATTAAATTATAGACAAAGATCAGTTTTTGAAATGTTTTAGTGGGACTAGTTCAAGAACAATAGGCATAAAGCTGTAATTTGATCTACAGTTTTCTGAACATTGGCCATAGAATAAGCCAGGACATATTGATGTTAGAGTGGCTTGGTTTAGGTGCCCTGGAATTGCATCTGTTTTTGGTCCTAGAGAAGGGACGGCTCATGAGTATAATACATCTTCAGATGAAATTAACATGCGTACAGGTATTTCTATCAGTAATACTACTCGATTATCAACTTCTAGTAGTTGTAGCTCTCCTGCCTTTAAGTCTGTCATAGGAACTATATAAGAATCAAAGTTTAGGTCTTCATAGTTTGTATATTCATAGCTTTAGTATCATTGGTGCCCTATTGTTTTAATGGTTAAAGTTGGATTATTAACTTCATCTATTATATAGAGAATTCATAGAGATGGAAGGGCAATTATAATAAGGATAATAGCAGGAAGAATAATTCAGAAGGTTTCTACTTCTGGTGCATCTATTGTGCTTGTGTGGGTTAGTTGTGTTGTTAATATGAGAGAAAGACAATATACAGAACTAAAGAGCTGATGAGGAATGCAATTATAAGAGTGTGATCATGGAAATGAAGTAATTCTTCTATAATTGGTGATGTTGCATCTTGGAAACCTAATTCAAATGGGTAGGCCATATAAGATATGCAGGGGTAAGAGCCTGTAAATTAGCTTCAACAAAGTTATGTAATAGTTTTACTAATATCTTACTTATAAAGAAAGATTATAAAGGTTATAGGGATGGCTTGAAACTAGCTTTAGGGAGTTCAATTCCTTCCTTTCTTGATTATGCTTTAACATAAGTGAGCTCTTCAAATGTGTGGTATGGTGGGGGACATCCGTGAAGTCACTAAGTTTGTAGAAAATAATTCAACTGTTATAACTTCTCATTTTGAAGCAAAAGCCTCTCAAACTATGAAAACTATAATTATTATAGCCATGAGGGAAATACAAGATCCTATTGAAGATTCAGTATTTCATGTAGTGTAGGCATCAGGATAATCTGAATATCATCATGGCATGCCTGATAGGCCAAGAAAATGTTGAGGGAAGAAAGTTAGGTTTACTCCAATGAACTTAACTGTAAAATGGATTTTAGCCCAAGTAGGGTCAAGAGTAAAACCTGAAAATCATGGAAATCAGTGAACAAAGCCCCCTATAATTGCAAATATGGTTCCTATAGACAGTGCATAATGGAAATGGGCAACTACGTAGTATGTATCGTGGAGAACAATGTCTAGGGAAGAGTTGGCTAAAACAATACCTGTCAAACCTCCAACAGTAAATAGGAAGATAAACCCTAAAGCTCAAAGCATGGCTGGGGATCAATTAATATTTCCTCCATGAAGGGTTGCTAATCATATGAAAACTTTTACTCCAGTAGGAATAACAATAATTATGGTAGCTGATGTAAAATATGCACTCAAGTATCTTCATCTAATCCTACAGGAAACATGAAATGGGCTCATAGGATAAAACCTAAGAAACCAATTGATATTATAGCTCAGACTATACCTATGTACCTGAAAGGTTCTTTTTCACCTGAATAGTATGTGACAATGTGGGACATAATACCAAAGCCTGGTAAGATTAGGATATAAACTTCTGGATGACCAAAAAATCACAATAAATGTTGATATAAGATAGGGTCTCCTCCTCCGGCAGGGTCAAAGAAAGTGGTATTAAGGTTGCGATCTCTGGATAATATAGTAATTCCTGCTGCCAAGTCTGGGAGAGATAATAGTACAGCAGTAATTAGTACTGATCATACAAATAAGGGTGTTTGATATTGGCATATTGCAGGGGGTTTTATGTTGATAATTGTTGTGATAAAATTACTGCCACCTAAAATTGAAGAAACCCCTGCCAGATGAAGTGAGAAAATAGTAAGATCAACAGAGGCTCCTGTGTGAGCCAAATTTCTTGCAACGGGTGGATATACTGTTCAGCCTGTCCCTGCTCCAGCCTCAACTATAGAAGTTGCAAGAATAAGAATGAAAGAGGGGGGAAGGAGTCAAAAGCTTATATTGTTTATTTGAGGGAATGCTATATCGGGGGCCCCAATTATTAAGGGAACTAATCAGTTTCCGAATCCCCCAATTATGATGGACATAATTATAACAAATGCGTGGGCTGTAACAATAACATTATAAATTCGTTCATTGCCTAGTAAGGCTCCAGGTTGGCCTAGTTCAACACGGATTAAAAGGTTGAGGGCTGTACCAAGTAAAGGCACACCCGGCGCAATGCTTTCTGCGGCCACCAAGGCCCCGCCCCTCACAGCTGCCGGGTATTTTGCTGCGGCCTGCCACCCTGCCTCCTGCAGCCACTGCGGCCCAAGCCACAAAAACCCCTCCCTCTTTTTCTCCACCTCTCACTCCCGTGCCATCTTGCCTTTGCGTGAGGTCACGCCCCCCCCAAGCCTCCCTGTTCATGTGCCATTCTCCCTGAATGACCTCTCTAGAATAGAGGTGCGACAGTTATCATTCTCTGAGAACCCTGCTAAATTTTGCGGGGCTTCCTTTGAATATCTCAAGAATATAATTTAACCTGGGATGATATTCAAATCATTCTTTCTTCTACCCTTATCCCTGAAGAAAAGAAACTCATCTGGTGGGCTGCAGTAGCCCACGCAGATGACCATCAACAGGCCCCTGAAACTTACCCGGTAGGTGCTGAGGCTGTCCCTAAAACATGTCCTAATTGGACATACCAACAGGCTGATGACTTTCTAAACTGTAGAAAGCACATGATTTCCTGCCTTTGGCAGGAATAGATAAGAATGCTTATAAAGCGGTAAATTATGACAAGCATAGAGAAGTCACACAGGAGCCTACTGAAGATCCTGCTGTCTTTTTGTTCTGTCTCCGGGAAGCAATACTCAAATATACCAATATGAATCCCCAATCCACAGGAGGGAAGACCTTTTTACATCTATCTTTTATTTCACAATATGCTCCCAATATTGGAAAAAAGTAATAGCAGATGGAAGATGGTCCTTAGACTGCCCAAGAGGTTCTCCTAAAGGCAGCCTTTAAGGTCTTCAACAACAGAGAGGAGGAACAGTGAAACCAAAAAGAAAGGAATTAGCACCTAAAATATCAGATGCTTGCCTCCACAGTCCAGAGACTGGAGAGGCCTTCATCAGATGGGTCCCCCTTGGGTAACTACCCCCATGAGAGGCCTTCTTCTGACAGGTCCCCCTGGGCAGCTGTTTCTGTTGTTGCAAAATCTCTTTCATTATTATGTTTTCTCCTCCCTCATTTCTCCATTTTCTCCCTCCTCTTAGTTCTTTGGACCCGTGCTTAACACAAACAGTGTCAAATTCCTTCCCCTAGAATATCTGCCTCTTTCTAACCCAGCACCCTTCTTTTCTGCCAACTTTTCTTTTCATCTGGATAGGAAAGAAAACTCCAAAATATGTCAATGATAATTTTTGAACAGCCCCAAATTTGAAATAAAAAAGTTGAAATATTAGTGGAGGGAAACTGTTACAGATGAAACATCATGGTCTATATGGATAGTTTTCCACTGCATCTAGATTTTGCCTATTTCTATTGAAACACCTTAAAAATGGATTTCATTTTCTGTATGCATAGGACAAAAATCTATAAAATAGTGAAGAATGAGACTGAAAATAGGCTGTCAGTTATCCTCATGTAGCCAATGAGGAAACAGATTTTGTGAGAGAGTAAAGGACATGTTCAAAGTCACATACCTAATAAATATAAAAGCCAAAAATGAAATTAGGTCTCTAGATTTCCAGTTGAATACTCTTCCCCATAATTCCAAGCTGTTTTGACTCAACTACTAAATTTAGGGAGCAGAAGCCTAATGATAAACTTTAGAAACTTTCTTCCTCATCTGACATGGTTAGAGAAGAGGTAACATCAATTGCCGGTAAAGAGTGATGGGATGATGCCAGAGGATATCTGGGTGACTGAAGGAAAAGAGCACGTGTGTCCAGAATGAAGATCATGGGTTTCTAGTCTCTTGCGATGACCCAAATGTGTTTACAGACAACCCCATGGAAACCCCAAGATTCTACTAGGTGATGGTAGGTTGGGAGGAGCAGGATGTCACAAAAAAGGCAGTTAAAGGTATAAAAGCACCTATAAGGAGATCATATTGTCAAGCAGAAGATGGGATTTGGTGGAAAGAATACCAGGAGAGCACCTATGTGGCTGAGCTCTGAGGATGTGAACTCCTGCAAGACACACATGGTAGTCCCACTTTCTCAAGGCTCTTATGTTAAAGAGATCATTTCAATGTTTTTACTAATGTTTATTAATCACCTTATGTGGACATTTCACATATTTCACAATAAAATGAAAAATTTTAAGAATGTACATATATATGTACCATTAGTATCCCTAGGGAGGAAAGAAAGTGAAATCTACATTGTGAAATTCTTCTGAAACCATTTCAATCAATCTGCTTGGTGAACCTACTGCTATTAAGGTCCAAAGAATGTGATCCAAAGGCTCTTTTTGTAACTTTGTTGAATAGTGAAGTCCGTTGAGTGCACCTTGAAAGAATGATGTGGTCCTAGGCTCTTCTTTCTTATTCTCCTTAAATTCTATTTTCCTTGTGCTGATCTGGACCAGGTTGGACTTGAATCTCTGTTCTTTTTTCCTCTTAATTGTAGGAATTATTTTTTTAAAAATCTTGATTTCACATTTTTACACTCATGGGTGTTACTTTCTATCAACTTCTGAATGGCATCTTCTTTTAAGTGACCCCATGTTTGACGCATATACCCTGCATATTGGCAGCAAATACTAGAGAGGTGGAAGACACAGCTGACTGCACACTTTCCCTCTCCTGGACTTTGGTCACAATTCTTTTGCCCATAATTTGCTTCCTCTGTCCCTTGGTCCAGGCACACATCCTGCCATCTGCTCCATCAACTTGAGAGGATCAGAGGACTCTTTCTCTCTTCTTCCATGAGTGAATACAGTGTAGCAGTTACTATATCCTCCTTCCCACTGCAAAAAGCCACTATGGAATCTTGGAACTTCTGTATTCTTCATAAGCCATGTTTTGGTAAAAGGTCAGGCAAAATGGAGAAGATAAGACTTTGAGATACAAGAAGATATAAATGAAGCATAGTTATAGTTAAAGTGAGGGTAAAGGAAAGAAGAGACCAATGAGCATTTGTAGTTTGTGGTATTTGTGAAAATCGTGTCAACTAATTTTTGGTCTCATTTTGTATTAACAGAACAGATAATATTTTTAGGTAGGTAGCTAGATACTTCAGAGACTTCCATGATTCTATACATTCAGTAAATGTGAAAGTATAGGTAGCCATAATTTATATAGACAAATATTTCAATAAAAAACATTTTGAACCTGGGTATAGTTGTGCACACCTGTAATCCCAGTACTTAGGTGGATTAGACAGGATGATTGCAGGTTCAATGAAGGCATCAGCAACTTAGTGAGACCCTATTCCAAAATAATGAATAAAATGGAACTTGTCGTGTAAATAGGAGGTAGAATATCCCTGAGTTCAATCCCCTGTACCACACACACACACACACACACACACCCCGAAAACACACAAAAAACCCCAAAAAACAATTTGGCATTAGCCCACTGGTAGAGTACCCCTAGTTTCAATTCTATGTACTGGGAAAAAAATACTGCTATGAAGCTAGCAAGTTGGTGGGGACCATACCTATAATTGCAGTCTTAGAAGACTGAGACAGTAGGATGGCTAGAGCCAAGCAGTTGAGGCAGTCCAGAACATAGCACAATCGGTCTCAAAAACAAAACAGAAGCTGGGTGTGGGGGCTCATGCCAATAATCCTAGTTCTTGGGAGGCTGAGACAAGAATATCACAAATTCTGGGACAGACGCAGTAACTTAGCAAGACCCCGAATAACTTGTGAGACCCTGTTTCAAAATGAAAAATAAAAAGAGCTAGAGGTGTAGCTCAGATGTAGAATGGGTCAGGGTTCAATTTCCAGTACCAAAACCAACCAACGAACAAACAAACATACAAGTAACCAAACAGCTAGAATGTGAAGAATGAACAGTAAGTGTAAATGAATTCCATCATAATGTTCATTCCTATTTCTCTGAATATTACTCACCTGGTAATAGTTATTAATCTTACTAGATAGATATTTAATTAATTTCATACATAAAAACAAAAAATGTACTTTAAAAGGATCAAGAAAGTATATATATTTATCCCCCAAAAACCTACCACATAAGCATCTTCATTATTCAGAGAAATGTCATCCTTTAACCACAAAAGTTCTATCAACATTGAAATGTAGTTTATACAGTAAAACATTTTTTTTTCCAGTACTGGGGATCTATCATAAGGCCTGGCACACGCTTGGCATGTACTCTATCACTGAACTACACCTCCAGCACTAAAATCAATAGTTTTTGTTTTTATTGTCACTGGCAATTGAATCCAGGGCCTTTAATATGCGAAACTATATCCTAAGTATAAAACAATTATTTGAAGTGTAGTGAAACCCAAAAGACTTCACAAAATTCTTTTAGGTAAATGTGGAATTAGAGTTGTCAATTGATGTTTTATTGTTATGTAGGTCTTTTTTGGTTCATAGGTCTAAATACTATTAGTGACTATTATTCAGTATGTACTCTGTTTTAGAAAGTAAATACTATAGGACGAAAAGCAGTTTTACTTGATACTGCTTGTCACACAAAGGGATATGTCCTGATGCAATAGAGAACACATCATTTTTTAAAAGTGTAGTTTTAAAATCAGATGAAATAGTATAATGAAAATTCTGTATCCTACCATTCTCTACTATCACTTTCCTTAGCATGGTTATAGGAGGAATCATTTCTAAAATGTACAAAATCACAGTTGTGGTGGCATATTCCTATAATCCCAGTACTTGGGAGGTTGGGAGGCTGAGTCCAGAAGACAGCAGGTTCAAGGCCTGCCTCAGCAATGTAGCAAGAATCTCAGCAACCTAGAGAGACCCTGTTTCCAAACAAAAACATAAAAAGGACTGGGATGGTAGCTCAGAAGTAGAATTCCCCAGTACTACAAAAATTAAAATAAAGTAAAATAAAATAACATGTACAGGTTCGAAGAGTAAATACTCATATGTGTTAAAAAAACAAACAACCTAATGTTTTTCAAATAAGGTACTTTTCCTAGTGGTACCCAACTTCTAGCCTATTTACTGCCAAGTCCACCTCATTTTTCACTTCTCTGTGTGGATTTGAGTCTAGGCTCTTTCTGCGTTATTTTAAAATACTTGTTTCTAAGTTGGGTGTGGTGGCGTACACTTGTAATCCCAGTACTTGGGAGACTTAGACAGGAGGATTGCAGGTTCGCAGCCAGCCTCAACTACTTAGTGAAGCCCTCTGCAATTTAGTGAGATTCTATTTCAAAATAATGAATAAAAAATAGGAGGACCAGGGGTATAGCTCAGAGGTAGAATGCCCCTGGGTTCAATCCCCAGAACCGAAATAAAATAAAATATTTGTTTCTCTTCAATATTCTGTCAAAAATTATATATTTTTTTTCTGGAGAAAATCTCTATGTTTCCCATCTCTTTCATTCTTGTTTATTCCTCCCTCATTTCCCCATTTTCTCCATCCAGTCACTTCCTATAGACCAGTGATTAACATAAACAGTGTCAAACTTCTTTCCCTTGAATATCTGCCTCTTTCTACCCCAACACTCTTTTCACCTGGATAGGAAAGAAAACTGCAGAATATGTCAATATTAATTTTTGAAGAGCCCTAAATTTGAAATACTAAAGATGAACTATTAGCGGAGAAATCTTGATCTATACTGATAGCTTCCCATCCCATCTAGATTTTGCCTGTTTCTGTTGAAACAAATACCTTAAAAAACTCTGATTTCATTTTCTATATGTGTAGGATAAAAAACTCTAAAATAGAGAAGAATGAGACTGAAAAAAGGCTGTCAGTTATCCTCATGTTGCCGATGAGGAAACAGATTTTGTGAGAGAGTAAAGGATGTGTCCAAAGTCACATACCTAGTAAATGTAAAAGCCAAAAATAAAATTAGGTCTCTAGATTTCCAGTTGAATACTCTTCCCCATAATTCCAAGCTGTTTTGATTCAACTACTAAATTTAGGGGACAGAAGTCTAATCACAAACTTTAGAAACTTTCTTCCTCACCTGACATGGTCAGAGAAGCGGTAACATCAAATACCAGTACAAAGATGATGGGATGATGCCAGATGATGTCTGGGTGACTGAAGGAAAAGAGCACATGTGTCCAGAATGAAGATCATGGGTCACTGATCAGTCACTGGTCACTGGTCTCTTGCAATGACCCAAATGTGTTTACAGACATCTCCATGGTAACCCCAAGATTCTACCAGGTGGTGGTAGGTTTGGTGGGAGGATGATGTCACAAAAAAGGCAGTTAAAGGTATAAGAGCCAGGCGTGGTGGCTCTTACTTGTAAACCCAGTATTTGCGAGGTTGAAACAGGAAGATCCAGGTTCGGGGCTAGCCTCAGCTACTTAGTGAGGGCCTCCACAACTTAGTGAGACCCTGTTTAAAAATAAAGAATTAAAAAAAATATAGGAGCCGGGCATGGTGGCGCACGCTTGTAATCCCAGTACTTGGGAGGCTGAGACCGCAGGATCTGGGTTCGCAGCCAGCCTCAGCTGGTTAGTGAGGCCCTCCGCAACTTATTGAGACCCTGTTTCAAAATAAAGGATAAAAAAATAGGGTTGGGGGTGTAGCACAGAGGTAGAATGCCCCTGGGTTCAATCCCCAGTACCGCTAAAAAAAAAAAAAAGTTATAAGAGATCCAATAGGGAGATCATATTGTCAAGAAGAAGATGGGATTGTATGAGAGTATGCCAGGAGACCACCTAAGTGACTGAGCTCTGGGGAGGTGGACTCCTGCAAAACACACATGGTAGTCCCACTTCCTCAAGGCTCTTAGGTTAAAAGAAATCATTTCAATGTTTTTACTAATGTTTATTAATCAGTTTATGTTGAAATTTCACATATTTCACAATAAAATGAAAAATTTTATGAATGTACTGATATATGTACCATTGGTATCCCTAGGGAGGAAGGAAAGTAGAATCTACATTGTGAAATTAATTCTTCTGAAACCATTTCAGTCAATCGACTTGGTGAACCTACTGTTTTTAAGGTCCAAAGAATGTGACCAAAAGGCTCTTTTTGTAACTGTGTTGAAGAGTGAAGTCCGTTGAGTGCACCTTGAGAGAATGATGTGGTCCTAGGCTCTTCTTTCTTAGTTTCTTCTCTTTACATCTTGCTTTGTGCACTGGGCTGGACCAGTTGGACTTTGATGTCTTTTCTTTTTGTCCCTTCATTGTAGGAATTATTTCAAAGAGAATTCTTAATTTTTGCATGTTTACATTCATGGATGTTACTTCCTATCAACTTCTGAATGGGGTCTTCTTTTAAGTGATCCCATGTTTGAAACAGACCCTGCACATTGGCAGTAAACACTACAGAGGTGGAAGACACAGTTGACTGCACACTTTCCCTCTTCTGGATTTTGGTCACAATTTTTGCCCATAATTTGCTTCCTCTGTCTCCTTGGGCCAGGCAGACATTCTGCCGTTGGGTTCTTAATACTTGAGAGGAATGAAGGGCTCCTTCTCTCTTCTTCCATAAATGAATCTAATGTGGCAGTTACTATGGCCTTTTTCCCACTACAAAGAGCCACTATGGAATCTTGGAACTGTTGTATTCTTCATAAGCAATGTTTGGGTAAAAGATCAGGCAAAATGGAGAAGACAAGACTTTGAAATACAAGAAGATATAAATGGAGCATAGGTAAAGTAAGGGTACAAGGAAGAAGAGACCTATGAGCATTTGTAGTTTGTGTTATTTGTGATAATCATGTCAAGTCATTTTGGTCTCATTTTGTATTAACAGAACAGGTAATTTAATATATTTTTAGGAAGGTAGCTAATACTTTAGAAACTGCCATGATCCTACATTCAGTAAATGTGAAAGTATAGGTAGCCATAATTTGTGTAAACATATATTTCAAATATTTCAATGGGAACTGTTTTGAAGCTGGGTGTAGTTGTGCATGCCTGTAATCCCAGTATGTGGGTAGATTAGACAGGATGTTTGCAGGTTCAACAAAAGGATCAGCAACTTAGTGAGACCCTGTTCCAAAATAATGAATAAAATGGAACTGGTGGTGTAAATAGGAGGTAGAATGTCCTTGAGTTCAATCTCCTATAATAGAAAAAAAAGACCCCCCCACACAAAACAAACAAATTACAAACAATTTGGCTGTAGCCCACTGGTAGAGCAGCCATAGTTTCAATTTCCTATACTGAAAAAAACATCCTGCTATGAAGCTAACTATGTGGTGTTTTACCTATAGTCACAGCCCTCAGGAAGCTGAGTTTGTAGGATGGTTAGAGCCCAGGAGTTTGGGGCAATCCAGAGCAACATAGGAGAATCTGTCTCAAAATGAAAACAGAAGCTGGGTGTGGGGGCTCATGCCCATAATGCCAGTTCTTGGGAGGCTGAGACAAGAGTATCACAAATTCTGGGACAGACACAGTAACTTAGCAAGACCCTGAATAACTTGTGAGACCCTGTTTCAAAATGAAAAATAAAAAGAGCTAGAGGTATAGCTCAGATGTAGAATGGGTCAGGGTTCAATTCCCAGTACCAAAACCAACCAATGAACAAACATATGAGCAAACAGCTAGAATGTGGAGATCTAAACAATAAGTATAAATGAATTCCATCATGATGTTCATTCCTATTTCTCTGAATATTACTTACCTGGTAATAGTTATTAATCTTACTAGATAGATATTTCAATTAATTTTAACACATAAAAACCTGAAAGTGTACTTTAAAGATCAAGAAAGTTTTCATATTTATCCCCCCAAAAACTTACCTCATAAGCATCTTTATTATTCAGAGAGATGTCATCCTTTAACCACAAAAGTACTATCCACATTAAAATGCGGTTTATACAATAAAGCAATTTTTTCCAGTGCTAGGTATCTACCATAGGGCCTGGCACATGCTTGGCGTGCACTCAATCACTGAACTACAGTACCTCCAGCCCTAAAAATAAATGGTTTTGTTTTTATTGTCACTGGGTATTGAATCCAGGGCCTTTTATATGCCAAGTTTCACCCTAAGTATAAAACAATTATTTGAAGTGTAGTGAAATCCAAAATACTTCAAAAATTATTTTAGGTAAAAGTGGAATTAGAATTGTCAAGCTTGACATTTTACTCTTATGTGGATTTTTCTTTTGTTCTTAGGTCTAAATACGATTAGTTTCTATTAGTCAATATATACTCTGTTTTAGGAAGTAAATACTGTAAGAAGAAAATCAGTTTTACTTGAAAACTACATGTCACACATGGGAATGTGTCCTGCTGCAATAGAGGACACATCATTTTTTAAAAGTGTAGTTCTAAAAGCAAATGAAATATTATATTGAAAATTCTGTGTCCCTACCATTCTCTACAGCCACTTTCCTTAGCATGATTATAGGAGAAATCATTTCTAAAATGTACAAAATCACCCAATTGTGTTGGCATTCCTGTAATCCCAGTACTCGAGAGGCTGACACAGGAGGATAGCAGGTTCAAAGCAGCCTCAGCAATGTAGCAAGAATCTCAGCAACCTAGAGAGATCTTGTTTCCAAACAAAGCCATAAAAAGGACTGGGGGGGGTATAGCTCCGAGGTATAATGCCACAGAACTACAAAAAAAAAAATAAAATAAAATGTACATGTTTAAAGAGTAAATTTTCATTTGTATTGAAAAGCAAACAACCTAATGTCTTTCAGATAAACTACTTTTCCTAGTAATACCCAAGTTCTAGCCTGTTTCCTGCCAGTCCCTCATTTTTCACTTCTCTTGTGCAGTTGAATCTATGCTCTTTCTGTGTTATTTTAAAATATTTGGTTCTGTTCAATATTCTATCCCAAACTACAACTTTTTTTTTTCTAGCTAACATCACTGTGTCTCTTTCATTCTTATGTTTCCTCCTCCCTCATTTCCCCATTTTCTCCCTCTGGTCAGTTCCTGTGGACCTGTGCTTAACATAAACAGTGTCAAACTTCCCCCTAGAATATTTGCCTCTTTTTAGCCCAGCACTCTTCTTTTCTGCCACCTTTTCTTTTCACCTACATAGGAAAGAAAACTACAAAATCTGTTAATATTATTTTTTTAACATCCCCAAATTTGAAATAATAAAGTTGAAATATTCATGGAGGGAGACTGTTACAGATGAAACGTCTTGGTCTACACTGATAGTTTTCCACCCCATCAAGATTTAGTCTGTTTCTGTTGAAACAAACACCTTCAAAAACTCTGATTTCATTTTCTGTATGCATAGGTCAAAAAACTCTAAAATAATGAAGAATGGGACTGAAAACAAGTTGTCAGTTATCCTCATGTAGCCGATGAGGAAACATGTAAGAGAGTAAGGATCCATCCAAAGTCACATACTTAGTAAATGTAAAAGCCAAAAATAAAATTAGATCTCTAGATTTCCAGTTCAGTACTTTCCCTCATAATTACAAGCTGTTTTGACTCTAGTAGTAAATTTGTGGGGCAGAAGCCTAATGATAAACTTTAAAAAATTTCTTTTCTCACCTGACATGATCAGAGAAGAGGTAACATCAATTGTCAGTACAAGAGGTGATGGGATGATGCCAGAGGTTGTCTGGCTGACCCAAGGAAAAGAGCACATGTGTCCAGAATGAAGATCATGGGTCACTGATCAGTCACTGGTCACTGGTCTCTTCCAATGATCCAAATGTGTTTACGGACATCTCCATGGAAACCCCAAGATTCTACCAGGTGATGGTAGGTTTAGTGGGAGGATGATGTCACAAAAAGGGCAATTTAAAGGTATAAGAGAGCCAATAGGGAGATCATATTGTCAAGCATAAAATGGCAGTGGATGGAGAGAATGCCAGGAAAGCACCTACTTGGCTGAGCTCTGGGGAGGTGAACTCCTGCAAGACACACATGGTAGTCCCACTTTTCAAGGCTCTTATGTTACAGAGATTATTTCAATATTTTTACTAATGTTTATTAATCAAATTATATTTGCTTTTTACATATTTCACAGTGAAATGAAAAATTTTTATGAATGCACTAACATGTAACAATAGTATCCCTAGGAAGAAAGAAAAGGGAAATCTACATTATGTAATTAATTGTTCTGAAACCATTTCATTCAATCTTCTTGGTGAACCTAGAGCTTTTAAGATCCAAAGAATGTGATCAAAAAGGCTCTTTTTGTAATTTGGATGAAGAGTGAAATTCGCTGAGTATACCTTGAGAGAGCGATATGGTCCTAGGCTCTTCTTTCTTAGTTCTTCTCCATAAATCCTACTTTTTTTGTGCCAGGCTGGACCAGGTTGGACTTGATTCTCTCCTCTTTTTTCCCTTCATTGTAGGAATTATTTCAAGAAGAAATCTTGGTTTTTGCATTTTTACATTCACGGATGTTACTTCCTATCAACTTCTGAATGGCATCGTCTTTCAATTGACCCCACATTTGACACATAGACCCTGCACATTGGCACCTAAAGAGGTGGAAGACACAGCTGACAGCACACTTTGCCTCTTCTGGACTTTGGTCACAATTCTTTTGCCCATAGCTTGCTTCCTCTTGCGACGGACCAGCTCAGCCGGAGAGCATTGAGACCGACGGGACAGGGGTCTCGGGAAGGTAGGCAAGGAGTCGGCGATGAGTGACAAACAGACACAACTCAAGGAGGTTGCATCTGAGTGTATTTTGCAAAGCTTTAGGCAAGGATTTTATACACAATGATTAGGGAAACAAAATACATCATCAACTGATTGTTGTTCATGCTTGTGGTTTATACAATCTTAGTGATTTTTCAGAAATAACAGTGCAAAGCTATGAGAGCAGATAATCGTCAGAGCATTTGGCATAGTGTCATGAGCGGCTGCTAGACGTAACAGTGCAAA